>JAQFZQ010000415.1:0-34343 GCA_034696005.1 Glomeris marginata | reverse complement strand
TTCCGACATGTCTGCTGCAAACCTGCAATATGCCTGCTGTATACTTTAAAGTATGTGGCAAAGCTGCATGAAGTATGCAGGAAATCTGCAGGCTGCCAATTCCACGTAAGCTGCACATTGGCTGCAAATTAAATTCGCTGCAGACTTACTGCAGCTTGTCACGTACTTGAAGTATGCATCAGGCATATTGCAGGTTTGCAGCAGACATGTCGGAAGTGCGTTATGGTTCCACTTGCAGACTTGCAGCAACGACATATTTCTGTAAGGGAATCGTCACTCCGCATAATTCGTCTGAAATTTTTAGTCTCGCCGGCAACAAATTAATTAGGTTCGACTGTACTAATTCACATGCAGTCAAGTTACTCTGACCTTTTAAAAGCACTTAATTGAAATTTCTTCACGTTAACAAATTTAACGGCAATATGCCAACATCACGCTCTGGCCATTTTTGCGCAATTTGGTCCAGACGCGTGATTAAATGAACATTTTGAAGGATTCCTTGATGCATGCACCTTTACTTAAAGGTCATATAATTTAAGTGTGATTGTATTATATAGTATAGTAATATAATATAGCACACACATGCAACTTAAATCGATTAGCACAATTTTCCACTCGGCAATATTCCCAGAATGCCGTTTCATGCATGGTTATGGTTACGTAAGCTTTTCAGTGATCATATCTCATCCTCTCTGCTTTTATATATGCACAATGGCACGTGATTATATCAGGCTTATTGCGTGCATGGAATTATACGGCGATTTTGTGTAGCTCTACAGTATACGAGGGCTGTGGTGCATGCTTTAAGATGTCGGTTGACCCGAATGTGGTCTGTTTGAGGTTGATAACGTCACAGAGCATAAAGTATATATACAACCAAGTGCATGAGGTGAAATGCAGCAAGCATATAACTTATTCCACATATCTGTTCTGCATGCATGGGATAGTTACAGTATGTAGATATAAGAGCGTTAAGTTGTGTGTATGTGCTTTGCTCTGAAGTTGTGTCAAGTGTGCTCTTTGTCACAAAGCAAGAAGTGATCGATGGCCCACTCTTAATGGGAATTGGGACAGACGGGTCGTGGTATATTAGCAGGATTAATCCGGAATCCTTACAGTGTAATGGGCTGCCTTATAAGACGTTTTAAACAAATATATATAGGCACTGTGTGGATGACATATGAAGCAGTGGCACTCTTGTCGCCGAGCTGTTCCATTTAATCTGAGCGACTTGAATCATTTTTGAGTGATTACTTTCTGAAAAGCGATCTGGATCGGAAACATTTTTCTTTTTATTTTCCACCATTAGCTTCGTTGAGTCCTATATATGGTGTCATTTTTTCAACAGATTGTCAAGGAAATATATGTTACTGTTGTTTGTTCACAAGTTATTTTGTGGGTGCACCCCACAAGATCAATGAAAATGCAATGCATGAGCACTTCCTTTTCTATATAAAAGTTTGAATCATTATATTTATTTATCTGCATTATTCCATGTTGTACCTAATGTTGTGTAAGTGATAAAAGCAGCTTTTGTAAATTAGCTATACCGTGCATAAAATATTTCAATTATTTCCAGCAATGCCCGTTATTAACAGAATGATGCAGTGGTAGGCTATAAATGATGCTTTCGTAAATAATCAGTCATGTGCACAATGATGCATGATACTTATCAGTTACAGATCAGTGCTCATAAATGATCTGTGCATTTTTGGATGCGAAATTTGAATCATTTCTCATTTTTTAACATATAATATTCGCATCAAAGGCTCGCAGCCAGCATTGAATAGTTGGCATGTGTTATGTGATGGCATTTATTGCTCAGTTGATAAATTAATATCTGGTATTATGGGTATTTTTCGTGCATTCGTGTCGTCGTCGTCATATAAAAGAGATTTAGAAGTTGGCATTATATAGTTCTCAGTTGCTGGTCGTCTGGGAAGCACTCAAGTGATCCTAGATATTAGTGGAAATGCAGTCCGTGGCTGCTGATGCGTGCCTTATAGTAGTGTACTCTTTTATATACTTTGTTATATATTAATATATATGTAGTTCCGATTAAAAGAAAGTAAAGTCGACATGTGTTCGGTGTTGCAGTTATAAACGAATGGAAAGGCCGTACTACTACCTTAATGTTAAAACTCGCTTCGTTGACTCGGAACAGAGATTGTACATTTAAATGCATGTCGAAAGCAATGATAGACTCCTGAAATTTTCAATTTGTAAGCTGCTCATTCACCCATGTGCACCACTGAAACCTTCTTTTATTAGTTGGATCTATGCATCAGTAAGTAAGTTATTCCAAGGTATATTCTGAATTTGACAGTACCATTTCGGAGCAAATAATTTCCTGCATTGTTTTTGTATATAACACTATCCTTTAATATAAATCTCCTTTAACTGTGCAGAAAGTACTGTTGCAACTCTGGAACAGCGATGACAAACAAGTGGTGTACTTATTGCAGATCTGTGATTCTTTGCTGCATGAACATTTGACATTATGTGGTTGACAAATTCGTGCATGAAGTTTAAATAATAATTGGACATTTAGTTATGCAAAATATTCAAGATATGCAAGTCATAATAAAGATGCGATTTGAAATTAGGGAATTATAAATAACATTAGCATGCAGGAATTGTAAGTATAGTAGTATTTGTAATTAAAATGCTTGGTATTATAGTATTATACAACATTTTGAGAATTATAAGATGGAAGATTCAGGGGACATATTTTTACTGCTAACTTGCGATATATTGGACTGATAAATGTCAGAGGTGTAATCTGCTCTGAAATTATGGTAATCTTTTTAGTTTGTAAAAAATTCGCCAAATCTTCTCAGAGTGAAATTGGGTTTTTGGAAATGGAGAAGCGTTCATGAATCCGTGTGGGATTGAAATACCGGAATTGCATTAAATTTTTATATAAAAAGCTAGCACACATCAATGACTATGGCCATTTCTCATCTTAAACATGTATATTGCATGTAGACCCCCTGCTTTGCAATTTCATTTAGTTTTTTGTCTCTTATTTCCACTAGATAAAAAATTAATACCAGTCACAGACGCTTCTTACTATTGGCCATATATGAGTTTATTTTTTGTTGGTTAGTTTGCTCTGAGACTTGTATTTCCTGCACCTACATTTGCATTTCGATCCACATGCCACAGGATATAAATATGCGAAAGGTGGCATCTATACTATCGATATGGGTCCAATATCTCAAATTGAACCTCCCTGAAGACCAGTGAAGCAATAGGAGATTGTGAGATCGAAGTAGATGTTTGCGTTTCTCCTCTTACTTTATTGTAATGACTTTGCTTTTGGCACTTTTACGAAGCGGCAAATGTCATTCAAGCATAAATAATGCTCACACGTGATCGACTTTCATTTTCAGCCTCGCATATGTTCCCAAATTCTGCCTTTAAAAAAAAAACTGTATTCCTCGAAATCTGCATTGAATTCAATTAAATTCCCGCGTGAAATTCTGTGAGCGTCGTATATACTTTATTAAATGTAGCTCTATTGTTCTGCTGAATAATAGCATCATTATTTTGCTCGTTGACCCAATTTACAGATTTTAATAAATTTAATGGAAGCCCGCTTTAAGGGGTCGCTTTTCATTTCAATGATGATGCCGCAAGTGCTGTTTTAGGAAAGTAAAGTTCATCAGTAATAAATAGAGTTGTAAACAGCTGTGATATATCTTTCTACGTGTTGTATTTATATATTTGTGAAAGATATACCATAATACTATTTCCATTTGGGAATTTTTACAGTTTATTTTGAGTTATATTTGTGATTCGTTAGTTTCTGTGTAATCTATTCATTTCAGAGTAACTTTTGCGTAATAATTAACACTAATTAAACTCTTTCAGTATAGTGGCATTGCAATATAATCTTTTATTGCTAGTCATTTAAATTGCTTATATAATTACATTTTGAGCTCAGCTCAGCTGTTATTTGTTATTATGTTGACTTGACTTACATATATTATTGGTGTGGGGGGGATAAATGTTGACAGATTCAATTAATGACAATATGCAGTCCAACAACTTGTGAGTTTCTAATTTGTTATTTTACTATAGGAAAGATAATTTTCGAATCTAAAGTGTCACTTGAATAGAGACATGTGCTTACTGTAAAAGTCACTTGTGGAAATAGAGACATTTAAGGGGTGCAATGGTTGAATTTTTTGTTTAATGACTGAAGTACTACTCTGTTGGGATACAGTGATATGGTTGTTGCAGAAAGAAATCTAAGCAGGATACTTAAGCAAAATTTACGATAACGGAAAGATTTAAGTCCGAGGACCGACGTCTTCATCCTGAACTCTTAGACTTTCAATAAGGTCTTAATTCCTTCTGAAGACTGGGGCTTAAGTTAAAATGTGTGGGAAAGAACGTGACGGAGAATCTTGACTTGGGATTTCTTCTGAGCTTCATTGTCTTCCTGATTGAATGACTTGATAAGTAGGCAATTTGGGCTCTGCAGCTTTTAAGATTCTATTTTTTCCCACTTTAGCATTTATATAGTTATTTATTATGGCAAGCTTAAAAATGCAGCAATGTACATACACAGCCTCTGAAAACCAGTATCAATAAAGAATAGCTTGCAGGCATAAAATATCATTAATTATATGTGCAGAATAAATGAAGGAATGTCTTGTATAACTATGCTTTGACTTTGCATAAATGGTGTTTATGTAAAGCAATGGTGCGCCTCAAGGGAAATTAAAAATGGAAGAAAGACTGTCTATAGTCTGTATTTTGGGGGAATCTCCTATGCATACTTTTATGTGATGCATATATATTTTTGCTTTGTCAGCAAGTCTTTGCATAGTGCATGCTCCACTGTGATATTACTTCCCTACATGACACACAAGAGGAATTGTTACATCAAAATGCTTTCAAGAATCCTGCAAGACTGAAATCTCAAGTTCTGCATTTGTTAAGAAATTCGCATTATGTGCACTTCTTCATCTCATTGCACAACTGGAGATTTATAAATGTTTACTAAATCTATACATGTTTAAACTTCATGTGTATATTTTAAGTATTGCATAGAAACCATATATACTAGCTGCTAAAATAACTGCGTCATATGATATATAATTATTGAGAACTTTTATACTAATTAGTATAGTGCTAATAACATTAAATAAGAATAATACGTTTAGCACTCGAAATTACTGCTACAATCGTATAATAGTTAATCACCTGTCAATTATACTCTGTATAATAAGAAACTGAATGATTTATATTTAAGTAAAAATAATGGATTATAATTGTGTGTAATAAGAATGAAAAAATACCAGAATAATTAGTATAATTTCTGTCATGAAAAACACATGGAAAAACAGTATAGTGAACAGTGATTTGGGGACAAATTGGATACCTTCCAAGACTGTATATGAATTTTATTTCCACATTGTATAATGACAATTTGGTTGGCATGTTTTGTGCATGTATGGTGCCAAACTTCAGGTGGCTATATGGTCATGCATTGAATGCCTGTTTGAGTAGGCTTAATGGCAAACAAAAGATTTGTATACATTTATAAGGAAGGCACGTGTTGAAGCTGTTGTTGACTAGCTTTAACTTCCGTTCTACTCAATTGTATATACAATATTGTGTTAGGTTTTGTCTTCATTTCTGTTCTCCTGCAAACATTTTGTTCATGTTGTTGGCTTTGAAGAAAGAATGAAAGGGCGGAAATCGTTTTGGTAAACAATCTTTCATGTGTTGGAAGCACGTTCACAGTTGTAACTTCTCTTCTTTTTTTCTCTTATGCATTTCCTTTTTCTGGCAAAAGTAGCATGACTTCGTCCATGCTCACAAATATAGCATGTGTCTTTGCCCTTTCCTATTTTTTATCCCTACAATTGAGCACATAAATATGGAAGACTTGCAAGTTGTACTAACATACACTTGCAAACAAAAGAGTTGAAAGTTTTCCCTGTAGGTAAGAGCACTTTGCCTGGACTGTACACTATACTTTAGCACGACCATGGAGTAAATGGGCTGTCCCACTGGGACCATAATCAGGTTATACTGTGTAAATGTACATGCTACACAAACGAATGCGACTCACTGCTATTGGTATATCTTTAATGGAGTTCAGTTTGACATAATTGCACTTGTCTTATAATATGTTCTGAAACCGACAAATTAGAGTTGGTCGTAAAAGTTCAGAAGGCTCTGGAAGAGTAATTGCCATGTACCTTATAAGAAATTGCACTTTGATATGCCACAGATGTTTCGAACTTTATCTTAAAAGCAGTGTCAATTTAAGAAGCAGAAATATAGTTTAATGAATAACCTCTTCCCTGTTTGTTCCAAGTTTTTTATCAGACCAATGGTAGCATATATACTCGAGTAGAGAAAGCCCTCATTCTGGGATGGACCAATTGGATGGTCTTATATAAGGCACCCACATAATTGCTCTGAATGACAGTCTTTCTTCTGGAGCAATTCAGCTTGTTTCAGGCCTCAGTATTAGCTGAATTGACATTATTGTGCATATAATCAGATTGAGTAATTTGTGCGAAGGACATTTACTTTAATTCCTCCACCAACGTCACAGTGCTAATTTGCCAAATGTGGTGCACTCATACTTAAAGTGGACATCACGATGTGCTAATTATATTGTCGATATTATACCAAACTATTGGAGATTAGGTCAACCCTTCTTTTTCCAATTTAATATAAAAACTGATTTTGTTTAGCATAGATTAAATATGGGTGAACAATGGAAAAGAACAAACCACTTGTTTCTTTAAATCCTTTAATTGTAGGCCCATATATAGTACCTACTATAATAGGTTCTAGCAATAAAAAATGTTATGGTCTACAAGGAACCATATATACTAGAGTGTGTCAGTATTTCCAATGTTCCAATACATTTTAATGATCTTGGATATAAGTTTTTAAAAAGTGATTTAACTGTATATGTAAATTGATATAACCCAAGCCATATCATCCATGCTTGAGATTAAAAAAGGCTACAGAATGACTGTGCATGGTGTATTTTTTGCAATTTTGTTCATCTTCATGGGTGTAAGTGCGTGATTTGCGTGTAAATGGCTTCATTTGTTGCAACATGCAGCCTGGCAAGAAATGCATTTGCAGACTTTACTGGTGCAATCAAATGGGACAAAGATTTTAGTGCACTGTCTCTGTTTTTGGCTTCATGAAACCACTGCTATTTCAAGTGATTTGTACGCCGCCATTTGCGATCGCAGCGCCATCTATCGCCACCAACGAGGCGTTAATGGTTTAGTTAATGCTTCAACTTAAGAGGCAACTAATGCTGCATGGCTTTTATTGTTGGAAAGCGGATATAGGTATACCTATACTGGATGAAGAAAAGTATAGCATGTTGATACAAGACATTTCCATTAACCCAGTTGTAAAGTACATTATTCAAATACAGAGAGATATAAATGTAATTTAAGTCTTTCAATTGCTTTCTTTCAAATTTACTACTTTGCTACTGAACTGCAGGCAATTCCCACTTGATTTCATATGTATTGCAATAGTATTTATTGTGTCTTAGTACTATAATTTTCCATCACAATTTGCTTTCAAATGGATTTGATAAAAACCCTTGGAAACTAGTTATTTTATGTTGATTAGTTTTATTGAAACAATTTAATCTGAATATAAGAAAATGAATTGTGTGAATTAACATAATGACAAACTGTGACAACTGGAATGTACCCTGCTAAAAATTGCCAAAAACATATGACATAATGCAATATATTGTACTGTCCTTAAGTCGGCTAAGGAACCACTCCCTATAGAGAAACACTTTTTTTAAGATGGTGGAGAGATTATTTTTAAATGGCGGCCAACCTTGATCGTTTTGCCTATTTTTACTAGTTATTACATTTGCTGCGTAAATGGGGAAGACATTTGGGGGATATGTTTGCTCTCCTATCCCCAGACAAGTGCTACACATCATAACACGTATACTTTGTATGTATTTCTTTTGCACCATGTTGCTGGAAAATTTGGAAACATTACTCGTTTTTATGTATGGATACTGTAATCATTAACAGTTCATGGTGACAAATATTTTTCCCGGAAGACCAAACATGGGCATGTTGAGGGTGCGAACGTTTAGTTCCCTTTCAGTGCAATTTTTGCCAGAATAAGCTGAGAAAATGAAAAACAAAACTTGGCCCAAAATAGCATTTGCATGCTATATAGTAGTATATATGAACATGGTTGCTCCTAATTCATACTTGAATAAAATTGTTTTTTCTTACTGCTGCAAAAATGACATCACTTTAATGATATAATCATGCTGTATTACATGACTATATACTTTTTGGGTCACGTTTATAAGACAGGAAATGTCATTTAAAGAACGATAATTAAAAGCTAGCTATTTTCTAAATTGCGACCAATTTGCTTATGTAGGCAATATACATACATAGTATAAATATTCATATATTGCAATTATTATTTGTTTGCAACAGTTCAATTGTTAATATTTATGAGTAAATCCTATAATAAGTAGCCAAAGCCAGCAAATGTTTGTGAAATACTGCAATTTGTATAGGTTTTATATAGGAAAACATTGATAAATGTTATAACTTTTGCTCCGAGCAATGCTTAGTCAATCGAAAATCCTGTAATCGAATATCGTAAATCGAAATTAAATCGATTGTAGCAATTGGAGTAAGAAGGTAAAGAAGTGAAATGTGTAGAAAATTAAAAACATATACTATATTAAAAAAATGAAACCAATGCTCTGAAAGACGGAAATTAACTGAATGCGGAAATGAAAACGTTGAAAAAATAGCAAGAAAAATACTATTTAAGCAGAATGTGTATTAATATTTTTAAAGAAGGAATTGCTTTTATTTTTCAGGAAATATTTGATCTGCACATGCATGATGCCCAAGAAGAGATAGTTGGATGCCAGCTCTGAGGACATGCGTCGTCGGCGCCGCCGTCAGAGGGCGCTCTCGTCGCTCATTAAAAGTGTGATGGCAGTGTGTGATGTGACGACGCTTTCACCACCACGGATTTCATTCTGAACCCGGGAGATTTAAAGTATCAAACACATTCGGATTATGAACGCCAAAGCTTATGATGCCTTTGGCCAGCGCTGTGTGGTCAAAATTCAGACGAAATTGAGACCAGGTGTCAATGCCAACTTGACCCGGGAAGGCCGAATTTACTATTGCAAGTAAGTCATTTATTCCTAACAATATGCCACGTGCTGTCTTTGTTGTGTTTAACTTCTCTTTTGTGGCTGTTCATAAATGTATCGATGCCAAAAGAGGCGAGAAGGAAGTTATTTATGAACAGCCTCTGGTGATTATACTTTAACTTTTTATGATCAATGGAAAAATGACTGCACTTGAGTTTTCTTCAAAAGCTCATTCAAATATCCCGCGCAAATTTCATGCTATATTCTGCTGCAGTTTAGTGCTGCCATCTTTTGTCAACTAAAGGTTACTGGATTAGTGTGGAGAAATAATAAAAAGTTCAGTGAATTAAGTTATTACAAATACATTTTAATAGCTAGGAGTCTAGGCTTTATGGTGTTTCTTCCTAAATTATATAGCAATAGATACAACAAATGCTCAGTGTTTAGATTATAAGCAATTTAAATTATGTCATTAAATTACTCTTAGTACTAATAAATAAACTGTGTAACTAATAAAAATATTTGAAAGAACAATATTAAGCATCATTTTTAAACACAAATTGCGGAATTAATTACTATGTGTTGTTATAGGCTAATGAAAAGAATGCAAATGAATGTTTACCCCCTTTAATGTTAACATTAGCGGAGCAACTTTTTTTGAGTGGGATTGCAGAGAAGCTCTCTCTTCAATGGGATATATGGGATCTTTTGAAAGCTTGGCTTTCATTGCACGATATTGTTGACTTTTTGTGAACATTTGACTGACATTCAAGTCGAGAATGGCGCCAATAAATGGGTGTAATCAGTTCGATATCTGTTGCTGTCAGGTTCATTATATTTTTTGCTAATTAATCTCGCCATCCTTTTTGAAAAGCTGCATTGTGTTTCCATCAATGCCTTAGCTTGATCCTCTTCAGGTTGTCTCCCACTTCAAATACACACCCTTATATATATTTATTTGGTGGCTGTTGGCAATCAATCTCTTGGCCTCCAACTTCATCAAAATGACGTATTGTTCTGGTGTAGCCCATACATAAAGTTGTCTTTCATGTAGGAGATGATCGAATTTTTGCTGTGTATGACAGTGGCACCCGTGTAGTGCCTTAGGGAGTTTGTCAGTATATAGGACTTCTTTATATAGTAAATAATTGAATGTCCATACGTCAACACCTCAAGAAATAATAGGTGCCCTTTGTGACTTGTGTTCCAAAAAAACAAAATAAGAAATGGTTGTGTATATATGTATTTGTGAACATTGGGAACTTATGTTTGCATGAAGTCATTTGAATTTACTCCCAGGAATCAATTCCACCATATTTCAGAAACTTGTAATAATCCTGCTCCAAGCAATGAATTTTATTGATAGACGACCCTTACATACATTTGAGGACAATTTTAGATACACAGGGTAGTAGTTTTATAATTTATGACAGATTTCATAAACTGCACATGCGCCACCTATTATTATTATTAGAAGTATTATTTCGTCTGATTCAGGTTATTATTAAATAATGTGATACTTCTGTGGATAAATTGCCACGATAATGAAGTACACTTGCCTTTCAGCAATGATAGTGTCATATTGCACTGTAAATTATGTTGAAATTGTGACATTAGACTCGTTATAATGTCGTTCAACTGACAAGAACAACTTGACAGAATTGTTGAACTCCTGGTTTGAAATTAGTAAATGAAGAGTTGAAAATAATTTGAACAAGGATTTTAATGAGCACTATTCTTTCTAGTTTTATGTGGAAGCTGAAGGTGCTGGAAAAATCAGAAATGCTCTTAACTTATGACATAGGTTTGTTTTGAATTATATTTTCTTTTTCCCCCAAAAAATATTGTAGAAACCCTTATTTTAGAAGCACGTATTGCTGTGAAGCGACCCATAGGGTGCAATAGGCAGAAATAAATGTTCGCTTTCCTGCAATGCATTTCATTTTTCCATTATGGGTGGGATATCTTTATAAAAGATGGGAATTACTTTCTTGAGAGCAATTCACACGTATAGTAAAACTTTGGCTGTGAAAACTCGAACAGCAGGTTTTATCTCTGACAGAATCACAGTTTTCTTCCTATTTTCATAAGAATTTTTTAATTGGCATTATATTATATTGATTCTATAGTTACTTGAGCATATGCTTAAGTACTGCATGTGTTGTATACTGGTGTGGTGGCGTCATCTGACGGCATGTTATTCAACCTGATATATACATACTTCTAATATCGATTTCAGTTTAAGGATATAGGTACATTTCCTTGCATGTCTATATAATATCATTAAAAGTTTGTTTGAAATGCTGCACAATGCATGAGCATAATTTATGACTATGATCACAATCTGTACATTCAATATTCCATATACTAGTTGTTTTCTAACAGATATAGCAATGTAAATGTCAAAAACAGATGTATTTATAGTATTCAGTAGCCTTTTATTACAAAAACCCTTTTCATTCCAAGGTCTTAAGTTTGACATTTATCAGAATTCAGACATTTGTACATGTTTAATTCAACAAAAAGTATAGTTTTCTTTTGTTGATTTTATCCAGCTCTGAAGTTGGACTCAAGATGTAAGATTACAGTAGGGTAATATTATTGTAACTTGTTTGCATTTTATCAAATCCAGCTTAACTTTTCAGACATTTCCTGCTGAAAACTTATAATGGAACCCATAAAGTTGTTATACAGTGAAGCACAGCAAATTCGCTATGTTCACTTTTAGTTGTTATGCTTCACTGCATAACAAAGGAATCAGACTTTATGGACACCCTGTATAACCAGGAAATTATCTTATAATAACAGTAGACTCCAATATTGATTGTATAGTATAGAAACGATCGATTCCAAAATTATAATTCCATTAAATCTTAAAATTGTTTGTAAACTTTATATAGGGAAATAGGATTCATGATTTAGAAACCAAATATTTATTTAATTTTCTGCTCGGATTACACGGATTAAACTTTTCACCCCGATATTAAGTTAAATATTAAAGTGTAGCAGTACATTTTAATCGATTTTGCAATTTGAATAGGGAAATTTTAAATATAATTTTGCATGTTGAATAAATATGAGAAAATGTTAAAAGATGATATTGCACAGTGGTTTTTCGCCAATTCATGTTTCTACAATATCAGGCATCATTATAATGGTTGTCGTATATCGACCCATTGCTATTGTCACACTAAAAGGAGACTGTTGGTGGTTGGATGTAAGAAAGGAACATATAATCTGAAGTGGAAATCTGAAAACTCCGAATTCACATCTAATCTGGGGATCGTTGTTTTTCTGCACCATTTCAGCTTTGTAAAAATATTCAAATCGATCGACTTATGAGCCAGCCTCTTCTTTTAGAGCATTATACTACTTTTTTCTACTCGATATTACCCAGCATGCACACATTCTTTCATATACCCATAATAAGTTGTGTACACCTTTGCTCTGAATGCAAGTCTTCGGTTTCCTTTCATGAAAATTAATTTGGTGGTGCTCTTACCCTATGGAGTGGTGCAGTTTTACGTTTCATTCATTATACATACAGATAATTTTATAATGCTACTGCAATTGTGAAATGCATGTAAGTTGAGAAGGAGTAGAATTATTTACAGTATATATACACAAATCCGATGGTAATTTCATTGGTAAAACTGACAAGTGATCGATTGAACTGCTTCTGTGTCGCACACTGAATAGACTTCATGCAGATGTATGCTAATGATACAACCCTTGGGAAATAATACTGCTAATGCACGTTGTCTAAACATTTAAATATTGTCTTAATTAAACCTTGAAAACAAAACAAATATGCATGCTTATGCGCCTGATTTATATACAAAGTTATCTCTATATGGGAGTTAGTATATAGAATTTATTGAATATTTTAATATTCTTTTGGGAACTTCACCATCTGTGTAAGATTTGCATTAATTCCATCTCGTTTGCTAATAAAATGCAAATAAACAAACTTTAGGTACTTGTCTTTAGCAATGTCAACATGTTACTTAAAGTTAAAAAATCGGATTAATTTGCATTTGCAGTGTTTTATTATGTTTACACCGTTTTCATGTAAATATTTTATATATTGATAAGGAAAAATGATAAAACTTAACATTTAACTTTGAATTTATTTGGTCCTAAGTTAAAGTTATTTCTGTTAAATGTGACTTCAAACTTTTACCTGATTTTATTCAAAGTACTTTATGGCTATACAAATGCAACTTATTAGACTATTTTTGATGTTACAGGGTGTCTATAAAGTTTGATTCCCATGTTATGCAGTGAAGCGTAATCACTGTAATCAGATTTGCTGTTGCTTCACTGCATAACACATGAGTTACACCTTATGGAAAAAGATTACATTTGTTTCTTTGCAGAATAACTTTTGGGAGGGGAACAAACACTGTAATGTTCAAGTGCCTGTTTATACAGATGCAAGTGTTTATATTTGCATTCGTTGACTTATTCAACAGTTGACACTCTTATTTGCTTAAGTGACTGTTTACATGTACATGCAATTCATTAATATTAAGATAATTCGCATATATATGTTGATGTAGAGCTTTGTACAATGGGTTTTTATATGCATATCTTGCGCTTAGGAGAATTGAGATTGCGATGCGCATGCGCAGTGTGGTGTGCACGAATTTCAGTCATTCGTGCATGCATTGGCTCAGAAGAGACAGGTGGGCCACAAACCACCATCACCACATGCAGCAGCAATAATAACCATGACAGTTTAGTAGCTTACCTTAATGGCAAATTGCAAGTGTTGGCACAGTTCATTGGAAATCGATCAGCTGGAATAAGACGACTGCGCAAAGTTGTACGCAGTCGTCTACATATTGATGAATGGACACTCCTAACCAGGTTTGCTTGGACCTTAAACACCATTTGAACCAATGCCGTATAAGACTATACTTTCCATATTGTTTCATTGTTCTATTCATCCCATATGTACTTTCTTAATATTTGCTATAATTGAATGGATTAAGAAAAGTAATATGTTGCGCATGTCTGTAATGATTTTAGAAATGAACACTGTCCTCAGTGGATTAATTGTACTTTTAATGGATTGCCAAAGTTTAATGATGTTGGAAATACAGGGTGATTCACAAAAATATAAAAATAAATTGGAGAAGTTTAATGTTACAATTTACACAGGTTTGATGCTCCACTATAGAAAGTGACCTTTCCATACTAAAATTGGAAAGTTTTTACAAATTGACATATACCCGCTTATAGTGAAAAGTGATCTGACTTTGAAGCCTGCTATAAAGTTTTAAAAAGTCAATAAATAAAATATACCCTACAATGTACTATATCTGAACAATAACATTAACAGCTGTTTTGACAATTGCAATAGGTAATTTAATTTGTACATTTTGCTGAATTATCCCGTATTTGTCTCAGTGTATTGTTGTATACATATTACTATAAAATTGTAATTAAAATTGTAATTTTGAGTATATAAGGTATTAAGGGAGTTACAATTTGTTGGCTGCAATAATTGCGTGACACTTGCAAGCCAAAGGGTGTAATTTTTTCTTTGTTCATTGTTTTATTTTTGGGTATAACTGGTTTATTACGCCTCATTAATTTTGCATGATTGTGTGTGTACTCGAGTGAGTTGTTGCTGTTGCCTTGATTTTTAGTGGTGCAATATCCAAATATGTAATGTTGTCATTTTGGCATTTTGCACAAAGAAATATGTGCTGGATGTTGTGCCTGCGAATCGCGTGGGAAACATTGGCAACATGGAGAACTTATTCATATAGGTATGTAGATTAAATAATATTATCCTCGTAACTCAGTGGAAACTAATTCTTGTTATGGCAATAAATGCAATAGGATTTAAAAAGGCTGTTTTTATAAATCATGTAGCACGTTTTATGCAATGTAGACCAATTTATTCACCTGTGTTATTGTTACGTACATAGCTTTGTGTATGGAACTTTGCCAGTAGAGTACTGTATATATCATGCATTTCCTTATGTAAGGGGTCATGCAGTTTTTATGTCCGAATGTGTGACAGAAAATCTATATCGATTTTACTTTAATGTGGTACTTCAGTCAATAAACTGCATTCAACAAAAACAGAATTTAAATTAAGACTAGTTTGCAAATAATTGTGCTATTAAAATTGTATACATATTTCAACTCAATTGAGAAGTTTTAAAGAAAGTTGTAAATGTGGGTAATAGCAATAATTTTAACATACAACTTCAAACCATACAAACTAAACTAAATCAACGTAAAACTTATTGGATTGAAGTTAATCTTTTCTTTTACTGTTCAATATTTCCAATAAACATTTCTATAATTATTGGTAAATGAAAGCAACTGCTGCATACATTGTTGCCAAACTAAGGTGTTGATCAATTTATTGAATTGTCTATGTCTTCAATGAAATTAAACTAAAAAATTGTTGATGGGATTATCTGAAATTTAGAACATGAGAATTGCATAATCCATATAATCGATTTTGCTGAACTCCTCCTGGTGGAAGCGTTCTCATCTGGTATTTTCTATCGTTTCCGCCAGATGTCGCTTAAATGTGAAATCCACATTGTGTTTGGGGTCTTTGTAAATATTGCCCAAGCGTTAAAATAGCGAAACGACAACTTTTTAATTGCGTTTTCGGAATTTCCGTTCAAGGAAGTACCCCATGTCTAGCTGACTGATGGAATATTAATGGAGAAGTGGGGGAATACACGTCTGTCAAATGATTTTTCACTGGCCACGTGCTCGACACGTGACCAGAATCATCGACCATATGGTAGAGCATTTGGTTGGGGAAGTTGAAGCGCACTCCGACAGGGAGCGCTCTATTTATTGGGATTTTCCATTGAAGAGCTTTCTGGAAAAGAAGTCATTATTTTTCGCATTCAAATTATATGAAAAGGCGAGATCCATAATGATGAATCAATATATACTTTTATTTCTTTTGGGGACATTGCAATCTTGACAATCGTACATACATATGTGTCACAAACACACGTTTGAAGTGACTTAATTGCCTGTTGCTTTTGTTAGGTTGCTGAATATGTATTGTTGTCCTTTTCAATACAAGCATTATTGGCAATTTTTTGAGAGGAATAATAGTGGCAAAGAGTTCTGTTACTCAATTGCCGAATAGTAAATAAATGCCATATGAGCTATTTAAATTATAAAACCAGTGTCGAAAATAACTTTTTTATAGGAACCATTTTGAGTTTTCTTAACTAGCTGTTGCTTTGGTTAAATCTTATTAAATTCAAACCTAAATTTGGAATTACAAACTGTAATACCGCTTAAGGATACGTATGTTATTAACTTCAGACAAAAAATATGGTATGATATTTGCATGAACCAAACATTCCCTCTTTCTTAGTATCAAATTTTCTTGTTATATTAGACTCCGATCCGTCAAAAATGAAGGAAAGTTAAGATAATAAGACAGTAATGAGAGATAAATCTGTCATCAAACTGGAGCTATTTCCAGTGACACTTCACACCCTGGAAACTGAAATCTTACAGCTCTGATAACTTCTAAACTGATTTTTTTACTTCTCTGAATTTTTGGAAAGTTTCCCGAATTCTAATCCAAGTTATGCATCAGTTTTTAAGGAAATCCGTGATATCACTTTATACCATGCCAACTCAATTTTACTTTTCAAATTTTCTGTCGGTATTGAACAAGTTTTTAAAAGTTTTTATAAACTTTATGAGAAAAAAAGTATGATTTGTAACAGAATTGAATTATTTAATACATTTTGGTTATCCATAGGTATTTTAGGTTATTAGAAGTGCTTTTTATTTTGATATATAAAAGAAGGCTTTGTTATATTTAATTAATGCATCTTAATAATTTCTTAAAATCTATTACTTCATTTTGCTAATGAAATTCTCCAGGGCTATTTTTAATCACACCTCATCACCATTTTGCTTGAAACAATATTACAAAAGTTTATCATTCGGTTATCAACTTCCTAAAATCTTTATAAACTTGTGAAATAGAGTTAAATTTCAGAACTCTTGCTTGATATTTTCCATGACGTTATAAACCTCATTAGTGTATACTGACTGACATGAAGCAGATCATTATATTGGAACAAGATTGTGTAAATATGTGTTTTTTTATGAGGAAATTTTAATTGGGGTGCCATAATTTGATGTATACGGAGGTATAGGTGATTTGCTTTCTTGAAATCGCCTCATGCATAATAATGATGTAGCGCATTGCAGCCATAATTTACATATTGTGCCAGCGGATTTATTGACATTCATGATATGATGCACTCAAAGGTGATATATGGACCACTCTGTTGGGTCGCCATGCACAAACAGAAACATATACACGTTATTAACAATGGGCCCCTCCCTCCCGGTATAACATATTGCTATATCATATGAAAATAAGGTCCATTTACTCAGTGGTCCATATAAAAATTTCACTTGCAACCTGGAGCTAAAGAGCGGTCGATAAAAGTAACGAAAAGACAGAAGATACAATAAAATAAGTTCTGTTATTACCTTCTGTGATTATAATCAATATATCTGTTGTCGAAAACATGTTGTTGAAAGGGTATTTGCCTCTGCTAGTCCATATATAGTACACACATCGAGCGGAAAATATGGCATACTGTCCATCTCGTGGTATACGGATTTTAGTGAAATGTCAGAAACGGAAATATCTAGAAATGTGAATATTGCATTAAGGAAAAAATATTCATATTTAAACTATAAATAATTGGTGCTTTGAGATCAAACAAGAGGTTTTTTGCAATATGTCCTTTCAAGATTTGGAAATATTTAAATGAAAGAAAGTTACGGATAAAGTTTTCACTCACCTGGAAAACATGGGAAGAACGAAAACTCGTAAACTATAAAAGTTAATTTGATTTTAACATAGAAATCAGAAAAAGTGCAGTTTTCTCACTCAGCAGGATCTTACTCTTATATACATAGTATAAAATTGTCATCATATAAAATTGTGGATACGAGGTTCAATCAAGGGAATAAAAAATTCTCGTCTCATATAATATTGTTGTATCTTTAATCAGACGACCAACATGTTTCAACAGTTATGTACTGTCATCATCAGGGTCAAGTTTAAACAAGCTCACTGACTTTATCGCAGTTTAGAGCACTTTTAAGCTGCTTTATTAAGTTTTGCTGCTTTAGGTATGTACAGTGAGTTCCCAAGATATGCAAGTGCCTAATAAATAGTATATGGAATTCACCTATCTTACAAAATATTTGATGTTTCCACCGAAGGTGTATTTACATAGATATTAACAGTGTTGATAAATGTCTGGAAAACCTGAAAGAACCATCCTCATTAGATTATAGGGCTACCATTGATTGCGGATGCTTGTTTATCAGTTGTCTGGTTGTCTGGAAAAGTTGGATATTGTCTGGGAATGTTAGGGAATAGTGTAATGGTATTTCAAAATCTATAATAGTATTATAGTAATCCTGTTAGAACCCTCAAATAGACATGCTTATATATAAATATGCTAAAAACGATGTTCTGCAGCCAGCAATTCTGGAATTAGCGATATTTTGAGCATTTAAGCCGAATTTAGTGTAGTGCATCTGATTATATGCTTATAAATAGTGAGGAAGATCGATATCTGTTGCACATCCACAGCACATCCCTTGCACATTATCCTGGATTTGGATGAAATTTCTAGCGATTTCATGCTTGTCGTTTGATTTGTCACGTGATCCGAGTTGTATTCAAATCTAGTCTGGCCATGCGGTAACCATGGTGATGTTTCCGTGGCGATGGCATGCCAATAAATGAGCGTTGTGTGGAATAGTTTGAAGCCACCAGAGGGCGTTTCGGTGGCTCAGTTCACCCAGCTCTTGTGTGTCATCTTCCGGGAGGCTGCAAAACAGTGCATACTCTCTACACAGAAGGTTCCAAATCGACAAGTTGCTCTTATGTGTGTACATACAGTGATTGAGATGACTAGACAACAAGTAGGTTAGTTCGTCTTAACCGAGTTAAGTTGTTTCGGTGAGGAGGAAAAAAAAGAGGAAGTGACAGGTGACCATCAAAGAGGATGCTGATTCGGAGGAGGAGACGTAGAAGAAGGATGCTCATGATGATGATGATGCTGTTGGCTGTTCGTCTCTTGTCCAATTTTGAGTGTAGGATTTGAATTGACCAATGTGGATCTATCTGAGGTTAAACCTACGTCTGATGGGGAATAAGAGCTCTCGGTCTGGCTGTGCTTGCCTCTCCAGAAGAGGTTCTTCCACTCAGGTGGTTTCCTTTACCAGGTCGGTTGGTTTTCATTGAGGTAAATCCGTTCTGTAGTGTCCCCTTACAGTCCCCTTACAGTGTCCCCTTAAAGCTATATCATAATTGTCAGGTAAATTGTCAACAAAGAAATGCCACTGTCTTATTTAGGATTTGATAGTTTCCCCTTTTCTATAATGGTAAATAAATAAAACATTCAGAAAGTAATTCTGTAAACTAGGTGACATGTTTCACGTTGTGAACTCTTGTTTAAAAGATTAAAGTATAATTGTATATGCATTATATAAGGTCTATATTGATGTCATGCATGTACGTCTAATAGTTAAATTAATGTATTAATCACCTAATATGTAGGGAATACTTTTGGTACTGTTTTACAAAATTTGCTTTCGAATAAACAGAATTGTATTAGTTTTGTTGTAACTCAGGAATCATAATAGTTTTATGCATGAGAGGAGTTTATTTATCATAAATTTTATTTTGTCGTTCACCAGCAACCATAGTAAGTTTACACGCATCTTGAGTTGAGGTATAAGCCAGATTTAAGCAGTTTAGAGCAATTTAATCTACTGCAGGGAATGCTATATGCTTCTGGGTGAATAACTAAATTGAATCTTGGCTGAGTTGGGTTTTTTCGGTGTAGATTTCCATTAAATTGACCTTCTTTTTATTTCCTCACTTGGAGCAGTGACAGTAACTTTACAATCCTTTCAGAATGTTCATCTGTCAGTTACAGCTATATGTTATACATGTATAGCCATTAAACAGGAAAGAGGTGCTATTAATTGTTATGTGCATTACAATACGAGATTCATGTGATATTTCTGTGGCAACATATTTATGTCCATTAAAGAAAAATATGACATAATAAATATGTATGCCAGTTTTATTATTGCTGCTTTAAACTTCATAAAGTTTGTGGATTTTGATGTATAAACAGTAAGCAGCATTTACCATGTTTTCTCCTGCATTTTTCTTCTTTTGCTCCTGTTTTAAACATTGCTTTATGTACATGGACGCTTTCTATATCGATTTTGCCCATTGTGGCAGCGACAACAAAACTTCTGACTATAATTTACGTCCGATATATGGAATGGGTATAGTTCTTCTTTTCGTCCTTTTTCTTTATTACAGCAAAAATATCTTCTCGGAATTGGATTTTCCCCCCAGATTATCGATGCTTTGGGCTCTATAGGTCGCACTTGCGTGAGCAATTGCAACTAATCGCGATTTAGGGAGCAAGTAATTCCTCAGAGGAAGTATATGAACATGTAGGCCTACATAACCCTTCTATAGCAGCATAAGTAATGAGAAAAAGTTGGCTGGCTGGGCTATGGACAAGTAATGAGGAAGTGAAAAGCGTTAATGGCATAAAGTCGTTGGTGTCCTATGTTGAGTGATGGATGACGTAGATATTTTTCCGCCAAATACCACCATTTCTTTATTCCTATTTCTCTTATACTTTCCATGTCTTGCCGTCAGCCAAGTGCCTTTTCATCCAAAGACAGATCATCTGAGAAGAGCATCAGCATTTTTCTATTTTTTTTTTCACTTCTTATTCTGATGACTGCAATTTCCTAACTCGTTTTAGTATATGTCAGCCAAGTGTTGCATGAAAAGGAATATGTAATTCATGTTGTTACTTTGTTACATACATTTTATAATATTTGGCTTATTTTACTTGGGTGGAGTTTCTAATTTCCTGAAACTTTTGGAAGCGAAATAATTGTCATAAACTGGAAGACATAGAGAATACTTCAGTATCATATTTGCAGTTGTGTATATTTAAAAGTAATTCATGGTTAATAATTCATACAGGTGTAACAACAATGGACTTGAGGGTAAATTGTATTATTAGGTATCACCGTATGGAAAGTGCATTGCTAATTTTAATTCGAAATAATTGCATTTTCCGGAACATGTTGACTACCAATTTAACAAGTTCTTACCTTTCTGCAGTGTATATTTACATTTATTTTATTTGAACTAACAGTATGAAAATTTCCTCAAAATCGATATATGGAATGATATTTTGTAAGAGTTACACAACCTAATAAGGACACACATTATGAGCATCTGCCTAGCATAAAATACCCATCCTAGTTACAACTCTTAATAAATTACTCGAAAACAGACGCAAATTGTTTCCTCTCCACTGAACTGAATATAACAAATTTTTCGCAGTTTGTCTTATTTTACCAACATGAAACAATATACTTGGATAAAGCAAGTAAATATAAAGCATAAGAAATTAAAAATAGAGAATATACAGCAGAATTTGCAACATCTTCCATCAAAATTGAAAAAAAAAGACTATATACATGTTATTAATTTTGGTATCACTTTGCCACTAATTGACCAATAATCTGCAGCTAAAAGGAATTGCATGTAGAAGTTATTAATCACTTCATCGTTTATCACAAGTACATGCAATTGAAATATATATATTGTTTCTGGAAAAATATTTTGCACAGAATTGCTATAGCAACAACAGCTGTGGCCTTTCTCAATAGGCTATGTCATTCTGACCGTTTTGAGTAATTGCATTTAATTGAGGCACTTACAGCTTCAAAACTATTTAGTGATCTATACAATGCACTGATTCAATGAATAGATCTGTTATTAAATTATTTAGAGTTGGTTCCACTAAATGTTGTTCTCATTTCTTTAATTATAATCTATTATTTTAGCACTCCCCACTTTTTACTGTATGTCAAAATAATTTTGATTATAGTTCTTTCTTTTGTGAAGGATGCAACTCAAATGAAAATACTTTAATATGGTCTGCAATGTCGAATTCATGAAATGTGGTGGATTATAATTCGTATAATGGAGTAAATGGTGTGTTGGTTTTTATTTACTCCTTTTGATATTGTGCTGCAAGGCTAACACCTCTTCTGGATGTTGTCAGAACTCCTTTGAGTGAAGTGAGGCTGTAACCCTTCTTTATGTGACTGCCTCTTGTGCACATAATTCATGATGTCCACCCTCTGGAAACTATAGTCTGTACGCCATGTCATCGGGGGCTCCAGGTCTAAGAATGATGACTTCTGTCCACTATAACCCGTCAAGAACAACTTTATCCCTCATTTCATTTTCCGAATTCGTTGCCTACTCCCATTTTCCAATGTGATAAATTTTCCAACTTGAAAACATGTGGCATACAATAGAATTTTTCTTGAAATTACTACTTTCAGCAGAATGGAAAGTCTATCCATAAAAATTCTTTGATTTTAGTGGTTTGTTGAGTTATTTATTGCGATGTATACTTTACAGTGAAATTCTTAATTTATCTTTATCAGCTAATTTTGTGATTCATTTATGTCACAATACTGAATTTTATAAAACGATGGATACTGTTTTGTTGCTCAGAAAAAGCGATTGCTTTTTAATGTTACTATAAAATTAATTAGGCAATGTTGCTCTTAGCTCTTTATATACGTATGTACCAAGATGCAAATTCAGCAATTTAAAAGAACAAATGCATTTTGATGCACATTCCATATGGACAATGTTATTTGACTACTTTTCGATTAAAATTCCTATTCAAAGTGTAATTTGGTATTTTTACTAATTAAATGTCGATAATTAGTTTCTAACGTTGGAATACATGCTTTGTATACCTACCGAGTTATCTTGCAAAGGAAATCTTTGAAAGTAGAATCATTAATTTTCAAAGTTGATCCCAATTTGAATACATTCAATGGCCGGCTTAATTAAAGCCTTCAGTTAAGCAGATTTTCATTGAATGACTCCATTCTCAAAAAGGGGTTCAAAATCCGGACTGGTCATCAAAAAAAGTTTAACTATTTTCAAACTTTGACATTATTTACAGATAAAAGTTTATCTTACAATGGACACTGTTATTTTTGTCTGTTTATTGTGGTAGCAGATTAGGAGACCATCTGCAGCTTTAATGCATGCCCCTTTTATAACATGACAATTGCTTATAAGTAGACTTAAAAATGGTAATGAATGTTTAGAAATTAAATCTATAAGAATGATTACAGTTTTCAAATCACGTGGGACCTTTCAGAACTGTTAGTTCATCTTTATAAAGTGTGTGTAAACAGTTGTATTCATTTATTATGGATTGCATCATGTGTTTTTGTTTTGTCTTGGGATGGGAATCTGTTACAGAAATGTGATTCTATTTTGAGGATTGTCACATGTAACATCGAGCTTAATATCTTTCTTGATTTGTGGTGGCATTCCCATCAATAAATGATGTAAGAAATTTCTTCCTGCAGAAATTGTACCGATTTCCTGCCTTTTTCGATAAAGTATAGCTTGTTATTGGTTCAGTGGTTGCGATCTTCATTTCTACTGTACAGAAGTACATTTTCCATGGCCTCACATTTTTATTGTTCACCGCAAAAAATGCAATTTTTGCAGTTTTATTGAGTTGACACCATCTTGGCTAGTCGTCTTCAAGGAGATATAAGTTGGTGGTGGTACCATAGCAATTCAATAATTTAGTGCTTTTCTTGGTGCAGAACATAGGAATATCCGTTGAGCTTGCTGAGAAATATGTCGCATTTTATCGTCTCACAAGAAGATTAGGCCTGTACTGATGGCGGCCATTTTGGGTCGTAGGTGTTATCACTATGGCGCTTTCCCTTGCCGATGCCAATGGTTTCCGAAAGTGCTGTATGAATTTCCGTATCCGGCAAATGATGTTCTTCCTGCTCAACACTGATATATACAGTTGGGGCTATGGTCCTATGTAACGAGCCAAATAAGTTATAACTGGCCCTTACACTGACATTCACAGAGTTCATTAAACTCCCATTCAGAGGAATTTTAGTTCACATAACGTCTGCATAGAATATCATTTATTGATAGTATATTTTCAAGTACAGGAGTGTAGTAAAATCCCTACATTATACAGGGTGAGTCACCTTACACTGACCTGCTCAATAGTTTGTGATGGCCCTATCAAAGGTAGAAATGCAATGTCCTTGAAATGTTAAAGGTACCACCAGGACAGTCCAAGGTCAAGCACTATTCCTGCACATGACCATAATTCACCTGTACTGCACACAATTTGAGCTTTTGAGCAGGTCAGTGTTAGGTGACTCACCCTGTACATTGCCTAGTTTTCACTTTGTAATGATTTGTATTACATCCCAGGTCAAAACAGAATTGTCAGCTCTTTTAGGTCACATTTACAAGGCATATGTATAATTGCAGATTGATTTAAGTTGTAATGTAAGATGTAGTCCTATGATTAGATCAATATAGCTGTTTTTGTTGAAGTTCTTGTTTGAACAGTGAAACAAAATACACATGCCCTTCAGGCCTGCATGCACAAAGGAAGTATATGCCTGCATTTAGGTAGTTCTGTTTCACAAAAGATTTCAGTATAAAGTTAGCTATTTATAGAATACCTATTCATGCATAGTTTTGAATATCCTGAACATAAGGAAAGTTAATGAAAAATTTCTTCTTCTCTATAGTGACTCCATATGATCTAGTCTTTGTACAGTGAAAGCTTTAAAATTGTAATGCTGGCAAGCTGCACAAAATCTTCAACTTTTACTGAATATCTACTCTCTATCTGCTGACTCATGCATCATTGACAAAAAATGTCATTAACTTATTGAGAGAAAAAGTACGTAAAAATCCGTAATGGTCTATATAGCGTTTATATACTATTGGTTTAAAGCATATGGGAAAAATTGCAACTGTTTGCTCTTCTTTTTAGGATTGAGACCGAAATGTTGTCTCAAGATATTTTATATGTATACACAGTATTGAAAGTGCTTGAATGACGTTGTCAATTGTAGACTGCCTTGCGGTGCTCATTGCAAGTCGTTGTATGTAATATTTATTTTATGGAAAAAGTTTTCAATTTTGTGCAGCAGAGTTGAAGCGAGAAATACTTCTATTTCCTTACTTGTATCCATGCATCAAAGTGAAAGCGGTCAACGATGAAAATGCATTACATTTTTACTCAATTTCTGCATGGATATTCAATATAGTGTCAGTCTGATGTCGTATATACAGTATATAGATTCAGTTGAATTGGGCTAGAAAAAAATGGATCAAAAATCGAGTTAGTGAAACGTTTGATATTCGTATCCAATAACGTATACGTGGGTAGACAGACATACACATCATATGCCATTTTTCCAGTTGATTTATTGACGTTAGAGAAACATGGTTTATTTAACTTTATTGTACTTGTCAGTTCAGTCAGTAAATATTGCAATGCCTTCAATATCTGAAAGGAATACTGCATATTGTGCGAAGGAATTGTTTTTTGTAACGTTTAAACCAATTTATTTGGTATTTTATCCCATGCTTTTTATGCATATTTGTTTTAGAATGTGAGCATTTCATTGCAATAATAAAATAAACTGGCATTGTAGGAAATGAATGTTTGTGAGAGCAGTAATAAAATGCCTGCCAACAAGGATATTTTGTAATTGCCAAGACATTTATGAAAAGTTACTTGCTGAGTTGAAATTATTATCCTTGTAAGGCATTTTATGACATGTGTTGCAACATTTTGCCTACGAATAGCCTTATTATGCTAATATATTGACATCATATTCTTTTGTATGGAGAACACAATATGTGCATGTTGACTTGGTTTCAGATTTCATAATTGGAGTAATATTATCATTGAATTGGCTTATGAAAGGAGGGGGAACAAAACAAAATTTTGTCAATGATGAATGAAATTATTTATATACCTACATAAGTGCTGCATATTTTATAAGCTGTGGACGTTTGAATGACTGCCATTTATCAATATGATATAGGAATGAAATAATATCGCATAATTGGGCGAAAATGTTAGAATATTTACTTTTGAAATATGAGAACATATTTTGATGACTGCAGATGTTTTATTTACATCTAAATGTGCATAATTAAATATATTATTTCTGTATATAAAAGTATATAAACGATAAATATTTGTTTTCTGACGTTGTAAAGGATATTAACAAACTCAGTTCAATGTATTTCAAGGAATTATTAAATCTTTCTATGCATGCAGACTTCTGAATTCTCCCAAATTTATGACTTACTGCATAAAAGTTTGTGCATCTTAAGAGATGGTGTCTTTCAGGAAGTCATTTTATTTTTTATTATTCTTGAATTTGAAATGTTTTTATTTTTCAGGCTCTATATATCAATTCGTCTTTTTGTGGACAGTGATTTATCCTAGTTATGACATTTATGACCAACTTTGCAAATATAATATTTTTAGGTTCTGAATTCAGTTCTGGCAAAAGAAAATACGGTCAAAAGTTTTTAGGGCTGTGTGATTCCCAGGGGATTTATTTTGATTCTTGTCGGTGCGAAAACGTAAAGATGTCAGATACTTGCCGGAAAAGGGGATCAAGTAGATTGTTTTTGGAGTCTGGTGACGTTACACTTTGTCGATTGCTAGCATACTTGCTCCTAAATAAAAGGGCCAACTTTTCACATAAATAAACATGAAAAGGTGTGGGTATTATAATTTCTCCAACACACATTTGTATGCTATTAAGAAAAAATATAGAATATACTGAATCACGAATAAACTTTATATTTTTGGTTACAGAACGTTTTTTAAGAACAATATAATAGCAGATGAAAATTGTTTTCAGTTAAAATATAGTATATCATCATGTGAGAGCAGCTTCAGGGTGTTTTGTAGCAATAATTCAATTTGTATAGACCAAACCATATTATAGTGTACCTACTCAAAATAATAAAAGTGGTCCTGAATTATTAGCAGGGTAACTATGATATTGGTCCTATGCTGGAAAATAGCTGAAGTTTAAGTGTTCAGTTGATTATTTCATGAAGACAATCTCATCACAACTTCATGTCTTGTTCCTGTATGAACTGTATGTATATACACATTCAATAATGTACATGTATGTTGATAAAATTTGCTGTAGTCTTTATGGAAAAACAAATTGAATCTAAATTGGATTTGAAATTTAGCAGTTTATATGGATGGGCTTAGGTTTAAAGTGAAGGTAAATTTGCACACGTGGAGTTGGTTGACAAATTGGTTGGTGTTGAATTCGTTTCACTAACATGTAAATTATGCACAAATCGATGGTTATTAGCCTGGTCTAGCTATACATATAGAGCTGTTTTCGTATTCGCGATCGATGTTCACTTAATTCCTTGGGTTATCTCAGCTCCTGAGGTTCGCCATTAGCATGTTTTCGGAAATTTGTGTATGCAGAGCTTGACGATTGGCTTCCTTAGCTTTCACCAAACGAAAACAGAAAACATGCAAAGAAAAACAGCGAGAGAAAAAAATGTGCAAATATCTTTCTGCCGAATTGAAAAGGATTTGAAGGTCTTTTTTCATCTCTTTTCTAAACATGCTGATAAATGAAAATTGTATTTTTTGTGACAGTTGTTAAACTTGGGGGGAAATTGAATTCAGGAAATGATTTATGTCTTTTAATTAACACTGAGATTGATGACTTTCTTTAAAAAACACACGAATGAAATGTTGACAAAGTTATGGACAGCTATTATAATTTAATTGTGAATTGTGTTACTGAATGGCATAAAAATGTAAATCTCAATTGTGGAAAGTTTTAATCATTTGTTTAAAATTTGTTATTACCTGTCGTGATAAATTTTAGTTCTTATGCTAAATGAAATTTATAAAATTTGAAGTTGATTGAACGAATAATATATTTAATTACGTAATGTTTCACATATTGGTATCTATAATGAGCTGTAAAATGTATAATTTATCCTAATTAACTGTGTATTTAGGGCATGAATACAATAGCATGTTCAAGCTAATTACTGCTGATATTAGCAGGAACTAATCTTGTTTAAAAATAGTTGATATAGTATAAAAACCAGTTGAAAACTACTAAGATGTTATACTTTATTATTTGCTCATGAAATAAGAATTACATGGATTTGCAGGATAACTATGAAGTTGTAATTTAATTTTTGTGGTGTATAGTGGAAA
Organism: Glomeris marginata; assembly: GCA_034696005.1. Classification (NCBI taxonomy): domain Eukaryota; kingdom Metazoa; phylum Arthropoda; class Diplopoda; order Glomerida; family Glomeridae; genus Glomeris; species Glomeris marginata. The sequence goes on along the minus strand of JAQFZQ010000415.1, from coordinate 5,975 downwards.
TTGAACACTTGATAGATATATGAGTCTGTTGCTTTGACCAACAGACGGTGAAATCATATTTGTTTTTGCTGTCCTTGTACGAAAAACCAATTCAACATTGTAACTCTACCCATACCCAGCATGTGGAAAGATTTATACTGAAGCTGAACAAAAAACACATGTGAAATGTTGCTTGGTCATTTACCCCTTATAATGACGTGGGAGCTCTGCTATTACCATCAAGCGTTTCAATTCAAATTCCACAAATGTTAATACGTAGGAAGCTGCTAATGAGATTCATGCAATCTTCAAATTTTATCCCGTTTAACTGATTGCATTGCGCAATGACACTATTCTGTGAACGTCGCCGCAGGGAACAATGCTATCCTTGCGAATGTGAGTAACTCGAGCAATTTGCAGCAAAGTTTTCATCCAGAAAAATTCCAATTGCCAGCCCCCACGTGACCAATTACACGCTATCCAGTTTGCTGCGATTCAAATGAGTTTCTTCTGATTAAGGAGATGTTTTTTTTTTCTCCATCGTTATTTCGATTTTTTTATCGGTTTAATAATGTCACTAGGGCCACACAAGGCGAAATCGAAATCGAATTGATTGGGAAAAACCGAAATTGCAAGTACGAATTGATATTCCCTGGAGGAGAAAAGAAAACACCAAGAGTTTTTCCAGCATTTTTCGCTTTCAGTGTTTTTTAAGGATGAGGGTGAAAGAGCAGTGGAGCGAAAGTTGACTTGATTTTAACGAAACTCCCAACAGAAATACAATTTGAACGTTTCTTACAGTGGATGTCATGCATGCGGAAAGAGGAAATTGTTTTGCTTCTTATTTGGTTGATTGCGAGTTTGCGGAAGAAAACGCATCTGAGGGTCGCTTTTTGGTTGGGCTTCACTGCAGCGCTTTTGTGTTTAAAGGAGAAGCGCGACTAATTTCGTTTCCCCAAATAATATTTAACAGTAAACCGTGAACGTTTTGGAATTTACTGAATCACCTGCGATCTCTTCAAGCTTATTTCACAACTTTATCTTCAAAATATATACAAAACATTGTTAAACTAAATGATCTTGCAAAATATTTAAATGTGGTACAGCTACCTCATGAATACTAATTATGATATACTAAATTAATTATTGTAGACTTTAAATTTATAACAACTCAATACAAGAGGAGGAATTATGTAACTTTAACAGGTGTTTTCATTGTAGACAAAATATATCTACTATATTCATGTAGGATACTATTAAGTTTTGCAATTTATAACAATGCATTTGCGAGGTTTTTTAAAAGTCGTATTCAGGTCTTATACCATTGTGAGCTTTTTACTTTCTGAATGTTTGATGGTGATTTAGACAATTTAAGTCGCCATTATCTGGATTGTAACGTTTCTTGGTAAAGGCAGAGATTGAATGCATTTTCTAAGGCGATTTCTTTTCTGCTCTTGCCATTTTAAGAGGAAATTGCTCGAGAAGATATAAGATTTTGTGATCGTATTTTTGCCTCAACTTGGGCACAAATGTCTTTGCTAATGCACGTATATGTCAGCGTTAAGAAATGTTTACCCTTGCTCATAAATTTTAATAGCATGGCATTACTGCTTGGAAAAGTAGCGATAATGCTAAACGTTCGGATTACCGAGGTTGCGCTGCATGGTGAAATGTAAGGCCTTTGAAGATATGATTAAAAATATCCCAAAAGGGTTTCATCCACGCTATTAAAAATATACATCGCTGTAATTAAATGTCTTTCAATTTGTAGTCGACTCAACGGATGAAGGAGATGTTTCCACTGTTTCTTATACCTTCCTCTGAACTGAAGGTTAAAATATGCAAAGAAAATCTCTCTTTTTTTGTTTTCCTTGGGTTTTATATGCAAAGTTACATAGGCAGGATATGTGGAAATTGCGCAGATAATACCAGATTATTTCTAAAAATTTGACACAAGAAAGAAGGCAAATATTTGTGGTTATTTTTCAAAATTAACAAACTTTTTCGAAAAGTTGTGGCTTTATCATTTTATTTTTGCACTATGTTATTTACTCTGGGATTTAGGTAACAAACTTTTGTTACTTTTCCTCTGCTGCACAAGTTAAAAACGTATAGGTTTATGAATGTCCCTTCATATACCTAAATATTCTGTATATATGGATACATACGACTTGTGCAGGATAATTGAATTTGTAATTTGATTATGGATGAAACCTGACATAATTTATGCGTTAATCATATTACAATATATTCTACGTCATACAAAATATGATTAGCGAACGCAGTGCTTTTGTTTATAAAAGTTTTGAAACTGAAAGCTACTGAATATAATTCTGGAAAAATGTTTTTAAAGTTGCTCGAATGGAAATGAGACTAGATATTGGAAAAATTGGAAATTACAACCACACTTTATTATTATTTATAAATACATTAATTTTCTTCACATGCAGTGTATATAGTTTTTATAAATTATGAACCATCTTATTGTTTTCTTGTGTTCCGAATATATTCAAATAGATTAATTATGATGTTATATTCACCTGAAAATGGTAATAGTCCATGTGCATTTGTTTTTTTCTTTCTCTGCTTTGTTTTTTGTTTTAAAAAAATGAACTCCCATTGTAGGGAACATATAAGAAAGTTGTGGACTTATAAAATCAACAAATTTTAAATCATAAATTTACCAAAAGGTCGTTGGTTTGAGCAAATAGAAGGGAAACAGAATGACAATTGTGTGTCTTGTGAACAACAACTTTCTATTGATTTTCCTATCTCTTTCTTAAATAAGTTTTGGTATTTCAACAGCTAGAATTTTTTAAGAAACACCTCAGTGTTGCAAAGTCTTTCTTGTTATACCAACTAAATATGTCATGTTAGTGGTTTAAATTTTGCTGCCCATTTAAGGTTACCTGTAATGGTATCCTCTGTGTGTTAGAACTGGTCGATATGCACTTTCAGGTCTGACGTGTTGATCTCTTGAGGAATGACTTTTCTTGTGGCTACATGACAAGAACAGAAAGTTACGTGACCAGTAGTTTCTTCATCAATCATCTTAATAGAATAACCTGTTACATGTTTGCACGGAGCAAAATGTATTTCCACGCATGCGCACTGCTCTTTCTCCATTTTCTGTTTGCACTGCTTTCATTTCCTCTATATGCCATATATACATAGAGAGACCTAAAAATGGCGGTCGTTTTGCTGAAAGGAAAATGCAATTCAAAAGGCCGTTTGGTAGCTTTGTCTAAACAAAGTAAAGGAATATCTTCTATGTTTAGACTTCATTGTTTGAGTTTGTTCTCCCTGAATAATATCTCTTTGAATGCTTCTATATTTTCCGCCATAACTACACGTTATATTCTCCCTTTATGACAAGTTGCAATAACAAATATTTTATGAGTGAAAAGTAGTATACTGCCGTCCTTGCACATGGGTTGGGAATTGTTGAGGTTGTTCGACATTTTGTCTGTTGCGAGTGCCAAGAAAAGATGGAAGCTGCTGATTGCTAACTGTCTTGTCCTGAATTGCCACCCATGTATCCGTCACATCCAAGTTGTGGTGCTTTACAGTCTCCATTTTGTGAGCCATAACATATGCACAATTTCAAAGTGCTTATATTTGTATAAAATAAAATTTCTGTTTTAAGACAGATTTCAATATGGGAGATGTTTATAAACAATCCTTTCAGAGTATGGACAATTTACAAACTAATTGGTTGGATTTGTTTTAGCTTTTCAATTTGAACACATTTAATTGGCACATGGAATTCCAATTTTAAAATTGTAACTTCAACATTAATTAAATATGAAATTACTGGATGAGTTAAAACAGTACTATTTAACACTTGGGCTTGTCATGCTGTATTTAATTGCTGGTCATTTCTTTATATAGTATTTAAAGCAAAATTTTAATAATAACAGTAACTTTTATAACTAAAACTTTCACAGGAGTTGAAAACTAATTACCTGGACTATGAGTAAACCATGTTTTGAAAAGGGAATTAGAAGGTTCATATACATTTGGCAACTATGATTGATTTTTACTTTGTAGTACTATTATAATGCATGTTTCACAACATATATTTGATTGTATAGTTTTAGTAAGGGTGTATAGCTACTTTTTTGTCATTTAAATATGTTTTGTGTTGTATGTATATGCACATGGTACAGAAATGGAGTGAAACTTTGTGATGTGAGTGGTCTGCTAGCAGCTGCGTCGTTGTTAGAAGATGACGTCACACAGCTTTTGAGGGGAATAAACTTAGCAGTGAATCGCGGTCGGGTTCAGTTTTTGATGCACTATTTGAGTTGAAGGAGGAACACCAGTGTCAGGAATGAGGCATTCATTGCACATGTACCTCTGTTCGTCTTTTTGGATTTTCTTCGAGTGAATCATGGGAATTGGATTATGGCAGCTTGCAGTTTCAAGTTTCATCTTTCTCCACAAAATCATAGAATAGAACTTTGTGATTTCTGGCTACGGTAAGATGTATACATTAATTTTGTCAAATTTCCTAATAATTGTTGGGAATTTAAATTCACAGAAAATTCCCCATAAACTTTTTGAACTACTTTGTTCGAGTTTAAAAGAATGAAAAGTCAATGTAGCAAAACAACTTTACTGGGTGTAATGACTTAAACTATTCCTTGGCTTCATGATAGATTGCATAAAAACTGACAACAGTAGGCTGATAGATGATCTAGAGATCTGGAAATATATATAGAAAGTATACTTGTAACAATTGCAAAGTAAATTGGATAATAATTCTATTAGAAAGATTAAGAGACATTAGATTATGCGCCATGAACAATGAACAAAAGAAGTAGGCTTATTCAGCACGTGCTTCATTTTTACATCGTGTTATCTATAACTTTTATAAGAGATAACTTATGTATGTGTATGAAATACATGCATTGAAATTACCTATGCATTGTCTTATGTTTATTTTGTTGATGTGTTTGCTTTGTTTTCAAGGAGTTTATCAACATCAATGTTAGTGTGAACATTTTCTGTGAAATATAGCGCAATACGGTGTTATCTTTATAATCTTTGCCATTTGCGGGCTCTTCTAGTAACATGCTTGGGGCAATTGTTCCCTCTTTTCCCTTTTAACACTACGGTGAACCTGCTAGTACTGAAAATGAGTGTCGTTAAAAGGCTACCGAGTTAATGCCAGCAACGATGAAAGGCTACCATTTGTTTCATTTTAGTCCATGCTCGGTTGATTATCAATTCAAGCGCATTGTTTTACAATCCTACAAGCAAGCAGAGAATAATCGTACACTTAATCAGTATATAGAACAGTGATGGATCTTGTGAAACAAAAGAGAACAGAATCAATAAAATGTCGGCAAAACGAAAGACAAATGAGGCAGCTGCGCAAAATTACTCCAGAGAAAGATTGCCATTGTGACAAGGTTTACTTGTTTATGTTAAACTTAAAATTAGGTTACACATGCAATTTGCATTTTCTACGCAGTTCAGTTCAACATATGATTTTTTTAGACCTTACATTAATTGACTCAAAAAGTTTTGTGAAGTGTTTTTTGAAAAAAAATCACATGTAAGCAAAAACAACCAATTATATTATATTGCTCCCTTACAGCCAACTATAACATGCATATACTGTTATAGCCATTATAGAAGGATATTGAAGGTCATATTTCCTCTTTTAGGTCAATGAATAGGGAAGTGATTCTTTAAAGAGATTTATGTAATTGTATGTTAAATTAGACTTGCTGTAAATGTTTTCATTTATGTTATTGTCTGCATTTAGTTTTTAAAAACCAGATAGCATAATACGTATTATTAATATTAAAATTGTGAACACAATCAACTTGCTTAAATATAAGAATACATAGTGTAAATGTTTTGTTGTTGAGCTATACGTTTTAATTTATTTATGTGATGCATTTTGAGTTTTTGTCAACGAGCCAAATATAATTTGGTTGAAGTTATTTATGAACAGTGTAATGGCCAAATTTTCCATTCATTTT
>JAQFZQ010000414.1:0-34344 GCA_034696005.1 Glomeris marginata | reverse complement strand
TTTCTGAGTTTGTTGTTGATGTTTGCTGGACGTGGCCGATTTTTAAAGTAACTGCTACAGTGGAGGCTGCAGTGTATAGTCCGCTCAGCCTCCTTCCGCCTTAACCTAATCAATGGCCTCGGTGCCTTGACACTTAAACTTATTGCTTTTAATCCGGTGGCTCCGTCTGGTGGCATAAAAGAGCATGATATTGTCCCAGCTATAATATAGGGACTGACTGGCGTAATGGCGCCCAATGAACACCATTCCATATTTTCACTTAGAACTATATACTTATTGTGATTGTAATTTATGGATGCACCTTTAATTATTATTATCCCATGCACTAATATAAGACAAACATGACAGCTATAGATTAACAATCTGAAAAATGAATGGAATCGATTAAAAAGGATACACTACATGTAAATTAGGTTTCTGATTTTCTTATATACCTATTGCTTTTTCGTTTTTTATACCCCACACAAAATGTGTAGCCTACTTGATATGCACGGATGCGGATAACAACATTTGGTGGCAAAGAACATCTGCTATTATGTCATAATAATAATCTTTTATGAGATGGGTAATATTGCAAAAAAGAAAAAATAAGCAGACTTAAATTGTGGCAATCACGTCTGCTAGATTTAATTTCACGATTGTTTTCACAGCAGATGAATGAACGCAGTATCAGTATACATAGATGCAACCAAGGAGGTTGCAATTTATTTATTTGTGTTGCCAATCTCACGCATATTAAGTATCATCGGCGCGTGAGAAAAGTAGAGATTATTATCTGAATTCCAGGAAGCGGAGTTTTTCTCTTTCGTTTTCCTAAGTACAAGGAGATGAACGAGATGAACGAGATTGGAAAAAAGGGGTTAAGTTGGAAACAGAGGCGTACATTATAGGCCTAATTGGCTTTTGTTGAAGTGCACGTAATTGAGATGCACTTGTAACGTGTGGATCGAAACTGAAGCACCCGGATGTAGTACACAATATATAGGAAAATATATAGCATGTAGTGTATATCTCACGTGACTAAACTAATTCACTTCTATTTCATTCGCATGTTACACTTTCCACTAAGCATTTTTCTCTTAAATAACTTTGAAAAGCCGCTGAATCGATTTATACACTTGCAAATGTCGGCAACATTTGTGTAATTAAGAGGTTTATCCGCCATTCTAATTATAAGATACATGGTGGAGCAGAATAACGGGCGATTTTGAAATGACTGAAAAAAATATTCGAAATTTCCCAAATGTATTGTCACTACATTAAAGTGCATGAAAAGCCCTTAAGAAAGGTAATTTTTGATAATTGCATTTTTGAAAATTACATCCGAAAGATGATGTCCATTTAAGCGCATCATTTTTCATACTGCGGAGCATTTGAAGTAGGATTTGTATCACTTCAACTCGAATCCGTTGTTTGAGGGCCTTGATGGTTTTTGGTGGTACCTCCTGGTACACTCTATATACTCTTCAAATAACCACAAAGGAAGAAGTCACAAGCTGTGAGGTCTTGCGAACAGGGTGGGCCGCACATACAATATCCCCGATTCGAGAAAAGGTGTGATTTGGAAACAACCCTTTGCCGATATTCATGTTTACTCTAGCTGTATGGCTGGTAGCTCCATTTTATTGAAAAAATGTCTCATTCATATTGTACTGAGCAAGTTGTGGAGTAAAGAATAAATGCATGTTGACACCCTTTTCAACTTCAGGACCTGGCTTGAATAATGCTTAATTGTGCTTAAATGGACGTTATACAGGGTGGTACAAAAGTCCATCATGTTGATTTAACAGTGGAATGGTTACAGATAGCTTTGCTAAAGTTGAACAAGTGAATATGAAGTAGGTGGTGAGGATTCCAAAAAATCATGTGGCACATGACCTTGGACCCCAGCTTCATGGTCAAACAGATTCTAACTTTGTTAGCTGTTGTGATAGGTGGGTAGTGTAAATTCCAAAAACCAAACCAACGTTATCGTGAAAACGTTGCTGAAAACAGATTACAAATTGGTGGTAAATGAAGGAGTAATCGCCATTACAGTTTTGCTGCTGCCCCTGAACAGTGAGTTCGCCACACAAACGGGGATGCGTTGCAGTGAAGCGCAACATGATCGTGGGTACAGAAATGTGTGTAAAACAATGAAGTACTTGCATAGTAAACAACATGTGAATGCCATTATTTATTTGAATAATCAGCAAAGCAATTCACTGTATAGCTTTCACAAGGCACTTTACCAACATGCACAACTACATTACGCTCCGTCCAAGCGATAGGACTGGTTGCTGTCTTCATTGGAGTTGAATAGTTGTCATTTAGAGCTTTTTTCATGTGTTAAAGCCCTAAAAACTTTAAATAGACAACTATTCAACTCTCACGCAGACATTGTTGTCGCAGCGATCCAGTGGTTTGCAAAGGATATTCTTAAAGAAGTCATTATTTATCGTCTGAGAAGAAAAACTCCAAATTTAGTGTTCTATAAATAATTAGCAACAATTGCAGAGACCCTGGCCGAGGTTTATCACCTTTGTCTCTCTTATTTTTGTTTCAACTGCTGAGGAATTTTTTGTTTTGGCGGGAAGCAGAGGACGTACTTCGAGCTCGGAGGTACTCTGAGGTTATTTTATATGTGCGCCACCTAGCGGTTTGATTGCGTTTTATATAATGTTGAAACACTGTACCTGCGCAAGCGACGACCACAGAAACTAGAAGAAAGCCGGTGAACAATGTTGCCTTCATTGCACCTTGTGCACAGTGCAATAAAAGTAGTAACAGCACCAGTCTAATTAGCTACTTGATGACAAAATGGCGTCGGGTCTATCGCTGTGACGTCATTAGCGTCCATTGCAGGCGCAGTTGCGAATGGTGGCACTTTCTTTCCAGTGCTTTTCAGGTGGTGAGAGCACTTCCGGTCCCGTTTGAAGATCTTATCACAAGTTTTCAATTAACCGAACTTTTCTATTATTGCAACAATTTCGCACAAAACCGTTAATGAACAACGGTTTTTTTTTAAGACACCTTGTTAATTTACAAAAGAATGAAATATTTATTATAAAACTCGTGAATTGCAACACCAAAAAGTTTATTTGAAACTTACTATTTAAAGTTTTGATTTAAAAAAAAAACTTTTTTTTTTATTAACAAGTGATTATGAAATTGAACATATAATATAACACATGCAATAATACTTTTTGGTACTCGAAATAACTGCAAAACTTTATAATTGTTATTACTAACAAACAATATAAGCAATTTTAAAGCAATCAATCACATCGATTTGAATACATACTGGAAGTTGATTGATTGGTGAAAGATTTGGTAAAGAAGTATCCAAAACAGATTAGAACTATGTTATATTTTCGAAGATCTTGTTGCAAACGAATATCCTATATATGAATCCGAAGTAATATAAATAAGAAACTTTTTGAAAGCGCTTTTTCACCTTCCTCCTCTCAACGCGAACAATACACAACTGAGTGTGAATCCCCAGGTTCAGATGGTCCTTGGGTGCTTTACTCGGCTGTCGGAAGATGGCTCTGTTCATTACCATCCCGTGGGGAGGTTTCGTCAAGGGCCAGTCCAATTCGTAACGTGGGGATATTGTGTGGCAACTGTAAGCAAACGGCGCTCCAGCTACAAATAGGCATGTCTAAAATTTCAAAACCTCCACTCTTGTCATGTGTATATGCAGTTATGACCATTGCATTATCTTAACAAGGATCTGAAGCAATTACAGTTGTGCTGTTTTACGTGGTTTTAATATTACACGCTTCTCAATGAAGTAAAAATAATGGAAACGTGCAATGCAGGGAAGAGAGATTATAAGGAGTGTATGGCAAGAAAGCCAACAGTTGATTTTCCCATTGATATTCACTTCTATGCAGCCCATCATTTCTTTAAATCTTAAAACCGTCACTTTCTTGCAAATGCATGAGCCCAAATTAATTGCACCCCTAGTGGGACTAAAATGTTTCACATTATTATGTACCCACCCGATTATTATTAAAACAAGGAAACGCCATGCAAATAATATAAGCCAACAGTTTTGTAAGGTGCTATGAAACTTAACCTTGACATAGTAAAACCGCGAATAAATCAATATTTATTCATTCATACTTAATTTGTTGGAGGTGTTCATGATGAAATGCTTAAAAATGAATATCTAAGATTCAGGGGAGAGTATGGACATGAAAAACTGAAAAATGGTAAAACAAAATTTGTGCACGAGCTCAATCAATTGATACACAATTTCTGTTAGCTCCATGTTTCCAAAGATGCCAACATCTCCCATGCATCCTGGAGCTCCAAATCACTATTACTTTACTATACAGAATCACATGCATTGGAATTTTTCAGAGATGCATGGCTGCATGTACGCATTTGCACGAATAAGAACCAATGTATTTTTTTAATGTACACATGTACAATAAACTTTTATGATGCATGAAATATTTAAGCAATGTATATTAAAATCTGCTGATCAAAATATAACATACATATAAGAGACAAAGTTTGGATCTCTTCAGGTGCCACTGTATTTACATATGATGATGAACAAATCTGGCTTTATTTGCTGAAATATGCACGATATATTTGAGATATATGATTGCTTAGTATTCCCCTAGGCCCTGACTACATTTTGACATTTTGATACAAAGCACTAGTTATTATTGAGCTTTTGTCTATGACAAAAACAAAAAAAGACTGCATGTTGTTCTGCCCCAGGGACTTTCTTGGAATATTACCTGCAGTAGGAATTCGCAGAACTTCCTGCTGCATTTGAATGATTTATACTAATGCAGTTTACTATTTTGTCGTGTTTTTACTGTTGGCTTATTCCTTGTTGCTGGGTTTTGAAATGATAAGTCCACTGTGAAATATATGTAAACCATTTCCTTTTTTGTATTACAGTATATGCTACTGGGCAGTTCTTGATACATTTTAGAGTTCGTATAACTTCTTATCAGAATCTTATGTTTTCATGCGAGTTGTGAAGACGTAATATTTTTATTTCCAAGAGTATGAGTAAAGTAATTTTTCTCAAAAATGGTGGAACGGCACGCCAATTAACCAATAATTTGATTAGGATTTATGCAAGTCCCCGCCTTCTCAATGAGAAATTTAACTTTTATGCTTGGAATTATATAGGTAGACTACTCGTGCTAAATCTTGTGGCTTTTGTAAAGGCAAACATAGATCAGATTTCATTGTTGTCAACGATAATACGAATGTCATTTAATTGTCATTTTATTTGCAAATCACATCATTCGAGTTTAATTTTAGTGGGAATTAATCGATTGCAGCTAGTTCAGTGGAGCGATGGCTAATCTGGCAGGAAATGATTTTAATGTTGTCTTGGATGACTTTGATCGATTAGGAGTGAACAGATCGAGAGAAGCGAGAGCAAAATCGAGATTAGGCGTATATCGCACTTCATGATGTAATTTTAATGATCATTAATTCCGTGCGCCATCTTGCGTCTGTTGTATATGCTGGCAAAACGGTATTTGTGAACCGCAAATGGCATTCTGTGACCGTGTAACTTAGTTCCCACGAGATCTTCAAATTTATTGCTTTAAATCTCTTACGAAAACAAGCACTTGCACTTTTTATCTTTTATAGTTTTTTGTATGTTTGTTTGGCAAAATGTGTGTTCGGTCCCTATTGGGGAATTGCAATGCCTTTTATCTGGATTCCATTTTCTTCGTCGAAATGTGTATGACTTTATAAAAAGACAAACTGTAATCTGGTCTTAAAATGTTTGATATAATTCCATACTATTAAATAATATGAATTGATATTGTAACAACTTTTGCAATAATTGAAAAAATTATAGTACGATTATATACAATTATCTGGAATTCGATTATTGGAAATAATAGGTATAGATTATCCGAAACGCAAAAAAAAAAATATTTTACAAAAGCAATTTATACTACATGCAACTTGAATATGACATTTTTAAAATACTCCAGTTTGGCTGCTCATTTGAAATCATGTCACAACTTAAAATTCTTTGCTAAAAAACCAGCATGTGTTTATATCTACAAATTGATTTATTGAAAACACGACACTGTGGTTTAACATGTATTGCACGGAACCGAACATTATGAAGATTGTGACTTTTGTATTGATTACCATGCAGGCACTTTATTTTTGGATTTTTGGGATGTTCGTATCATAAGTTACATTAATTTGTGTTATTGTCATAATAATTAACAATTTTATGTCGGCATTTATTGCTCCTTTGACTTTGGAAATGCTAGTCACATATCCCTTTAGGCAGATTTATTAACACACTGCGGGGTGTTGTATGCAGAACTGAGCCAAAATTGTCATTTGCATTCCGAGAAACTTTCATAACTTAGACCTATTATTATTACTTTATATTGCAAGACGAGATTAAATCTGGTATTGCCGTCACGAATTTGTACTAAATTTTGGCCCGATATTCAGAATGTAAGCCACTAGCGGAAAGGTGAAATGCATGTTCAGATTCTTAAGGAAATCTTTTCTATTGCTGCTACAATTCATTTATATCTAATACCTATACTAATAAAAAAATATACAAAATGCTGAAACTGCGGTCGATTTTAATTTGATTCACACGATTTATGTTTGAATGTGGTTTGTGTGCTTTGGAAACGTGGGGAGCAGTTTGTATTAGATTTAAGATTTTGGCAATCCATCTTCGTCACATTGTTGCATTTGTGACGTCACTCGTTCATTCATCGGCCAAATGTTGTACCGCAATTTGTGCCATGAGCATAAAAATATGGCGCAGTTGTTTTATGAATATCTATTGTAATAAGTATGCTTACATATCATTGTCAACACTTGTTTTCTCTTATAGCTATAACTTTCACATTTTCCGAACAAGTGTTATTATAAAATAGGTGAAACATATGACAAATAGCTGTAGTTTACATGATTTTTTAAATTTATTTTGAAGATGTTGTATATACAATATGCAGCTATATAGTATTCGAAATATCTATACAAGTACATCATTGGATGTCAGGTCTTATTAAAAAAGTTGTATGTGGTGAAAGGAAATTACTTTGGAGGTTCTCGACTTCTGCATGATTAATAAAAAAGCGACTGTTGACGATTTTGGAAATTAGTTTACTTGGAATGTGGGAAATGCAATTTTGCTGTAGTCAGAGAATGCGGTCATCGATCGACAGCTGGAGTAATTAATTAAAAGTGATCGATTATCTAATTGTTTTACAAATTAAATTAGGTGAAGATTTTCGTACGGTTGCTTTCAAAGTCATGAATTTTTTCCTTGAAATGCGATTTTAATTGAAACTCATTCTGTGGCTTGCATACCTATCTTATTGATCCTATTATGTATGGTTCAAAATTTCTAACCATGCTACTCTAAATATGAAATATATTTCCCATGGTTACCCTATATAATTTACGAAACAAATTTCACTACCATTAGAAATCATAAAAAATTAGCTTTATGTGGCTGCCCAGTGTGATCCCAATACACGAAACTATGGCTTTCCAGCAATGAGGTTTCAGTCAAAAATTCGTACAACAATCTGTGTTTCTCCTAAAAAGCTGAAACAACTTGCATTACACTAAACATAAGATTGGCTCCAACATTCCAATTGCAACAAGATGCCTCTCTTCAATGCGTTTCCAGATGAATGTGCTATAACTTTGAAACCATAACTGAAAGTCAATTATGACGTCATCATTAGATGGCTCCTAGTACACTTCCTATACCGTTACATATTCATTTCCGCCATATTGTCCGTATTTTTGGAACTACAGCCAACTTGACCAGACTTTCTGGACACCCTGTATATAAAACAATTCCTATATTTAATTCAAATGCGAACTGACTTGTAAAAGAATTAAATTTAAAAGCATTGAGAATTATCGTTGAATTTCGTGTATAATATTATTGCAATTTCCTGTATACATATAGCCTATATATCCGTGCGTGTGAAATTATATAAAAATGCAAAGGAATTTTCTGTGACATATACACATTGCCCATATTTTTTGGTTTATGACAGATTTTAATATTAAAAGTTTAGTACTGTGTATACGTGAGCGTTATATTGATTTTGTAATATAAAATATAGGAAAAAGCACTGGATTAGAAATGCAATTTTGATAGTGAGTGATGCTATAAGATGGAATTCCCACAGAAATATAGATTTCGGGCAACATTCCACAAATTGTTGCGTGTAAATTTTGAGTAATAGTTCTCATTCTTGTCATCAGGCGGCAGCACTATCCGTTTTGTTGACATTTGAGAAATGTTCAGCGTTGCCTTGTCAGTGCTGCCACCTTGTGGCATAAATCAACGACCAGTCTTGTTTCGATCTGTGCCTTCGTCATGGAATATTTTCATCACAACATATAATGGAAAATAAAACGGGGACATTGTTCAACTTATTTTAACAAATTCGGAAGTTGTGATGATCATATTTCTGTTCTGAACTACAAATTAAGATCATAACAAAACGTAATAGGCCTATATATAGTAATATTAGCATGAATATTAGTAACCATGTGGTAAGCTGTAACTGCTGTAACCATGCATGAACAAATATGGGTTTTGAAGTTGCAAAATGGTGACGTCATGACCTTGTTAATTAAAATGCCATATAAGTTAATAAATAAATTATAGAAAAACGAGGAATAATTAGACACTTATGTTTTAATTAATTTATTTTTTGTTTATGGCAAATTTACATAACAATTGTATGTTCCCAGCTGTATGTTAAAATAAAATTGGTGGAACATTGAAATTGTGTGTAAAATTGTCAAAATATAGGGTTTTCATCATGTCATCTTGCAAATTCTAAAATAAAACGAATTAATGAAAATAAATACACTCGCTTTAAAAAAATATTTTGGTCGGAAAAGTTGAAACTCGCAATTAATTGTATTATTTTCAGACAATGTTAATGAAATACATAAAAAAATTAGACCGCACGTGTAGAATAATTCTACTTGTTAATTTTTCGTTTATTGTAGAAAAACTATAAAAATGTTGTCCAAAATAAACGAGAAATCGACTTTTACAAAATGGCGAAGAAATGAATCAACATGGCTGGGTGACCTTCGGCATCCCTTCGTTTGCAGCAACTGCGGATGGATACAACCAAGTGAACGAGCAGTGATGAGCCGCTTTAGCTAGCAATCTTTCTCACGTTTTATTGTTCGTCTTTGCCACAATGTCCTACTTAAATTGCTGGGTTTTAATTAGAAATAATCGGGTTTCGAGCGTTGGTAATTATAGAGGATAGGTTTTGAGTTCATATCAACGCTTATGGTGACCAGAATTTTTAAAAGTATGTAGCTAATGTTGAGCACTGTTGATGTTCGTTTTTTAGTGGCATCCATGTTGGCGTGCAAAATTTGATTGCAATGTAATCGTAGTACACGTATAAATGTCTTTTAGATGATAAGCTGGGAAATACTGTAGTTGCAATTCGCCAATAATCTCGGTTTTCGCTTCATTTGTTTCAACATTGTATGTATAACAATTAATAGATGAACGAATAAATATTTTACAAATAAAAATATGTTATCTTAATTGGCAAAAATATAAAATAGGTTTCAGCAGGGAACTAAAATATTTTTAGATAACACAAACCCATTGTCTGAACTATATTAAATTACAAAATTTTGCAAATCCTGCATTTTTAATATTATTTAAGGTTCAAAATTTTAAAACATAAAACATTATCATCCACTCTTGACATTATACATATACATATTTACTTGATTCCTGAATAAAAGAAGTCAGAAATTATAGATACATACATGTAACACACGTATACAGGGTGATACGGAAGTTTTTTGCATCCTTTATAACTTGCAGTAGTGTAATGTCATTTCTGAAATGTAATGTCAACACAAATGAGTGGTCCGAATTTGGAATATACGTGAGTGGTGTCCATCTGCATGGTCATCCAGATCATGGCCATTCAGTATACAGTACGTGTTGTTAATTGCTTGAGAGTAAAATTGCATATAGTCAAGAGTGATATATAGTATCATAAATCAGCTCATTGCAAAAAGCTCATCACAAAAGCTCATCACAAAAAGTATAATTACAATATGTATTACTGAAAAAGTTCAAAATGTTCACCATGTTGTGATGACATATGTTTTGTTATTGCGTTCATTGACATTTTCTTTGCTGGGCATGAAAAGTGTGCCACATGCGCAGCTACAGTATTGGGCACCAGAGTTGAGGGTCGACGAGTCATGGTTAGATGCAGATGTACTCTCTAAACAGGGTACCGCCTGGCTGGAGGCTGGAGCAACCTCCAGCCATGCTATAATCACATAATTGCGGCAAGGTGGTACCCTGTTTAGAGGGTACATCTGCATCTAGCCGTGACTCGTCGACCCTCAACTCTGGTGCCCACTACTGTACTTCCCTCTTTAATGTGGTTTGAGTATTGGTTTTGGCCCAGTTTTTTGGCTTGTTCCCATCCCCTCTTTTGACATAATCTGCAACTGTTGACTGGCATGTGCATTAAAACTAATTTTATGGACTGATATGCCAGAATTTTTATATGACATCTGACCCCTTTTCATTGTCAGTTAGGTTGTTCCCCCTGCCCATTCTGACGTAATAAACACTAAATCTGCATACACTTGGGAATAACTTCAGACATGTGCCGACAATCATTGGAACATGTTCCAACCTTCTTGGTTCCAACATGTGCAGTCCTTCTACATGATCTTACGGGGAGGGAACATGCTGGCTGGATAAATGTGAAACATGCAATTTTAACATTTTGCGTCAAATTTGTGAAATTAATGATTGTGTGTTAGGGTGTTGAGGCATTGATTGTACACTATGTATTTATATACCTAACTTCCACTAGAAATCAGTTCCCTAGCTAATTGTGAATCTTCTTAATGGTTTTGTTGTGTCCGGATAAATCTGACTCACACGGTATATGGTTCTGTTGTTATTTTGAAGCAGACTAAAGTTGTCAGTTTTTGTGGTCTTCCTGAATTTGCCATGTTGCTGACTGTGACGTTGTTTTACATAGGATCATAATTCACCTCAGAACAAATCAGTGACAGTTTCCACTGAAATGAATTGCTGCATATGATTCAGTCCTCTTGGTATAATGCATTTCAACAATTTGCCTTTTTTGTGTTTCAATTGATAGTGAAACTCCCTTTAACATTCTTGAATCATATGTGCATTTGGTATTACTCGTGGTATTAATAATAATCCTGATGCTAACGGGTCCTATACACCAGCAGTGTTTTTACCCTGGGGGCCCTTTCCCCAACCTACTATATCTCAGTATAGTTTTCATCTGGTGTTTGGCAGTTAAAATGTGATCTGTAAAGTTGATAAATGTCAGGTGAAGAAGGTAGTTTACTGAAAACATGTCGTTTTTGCACTTAGTTTTTGCACAGTGCAGTATAGTGTGAATGTTCGTGCAACTTTTTTAAGTCCAAGTGTTCAAGGGTTAAAGTCTATCTGTTGTGCTCGTTATTATTTCAACATTTTCATGCCACCATTTCTAATGGTTGCTGACAAAATGCAAAGAAAGCAGTTTCTGGATCTACAGTCGGCAAAAAAGTATTGGCACACCGGATAAAAATGATGTATTTCTTATATAAACCAACAAAGTGTTGAAAGAACTGTTTCAGAATATTACTGGAACATTTATTAACATGTTTGAAAAAAAGAAATGCAAACCAATTTGTCAATTGAAGACAAAATAAAAAATGTGAAATTCTAATGACAAAAACGTATTGGCACTCTGTGTAAAAGGCCAAGAGAGGTTGTTAGAAATGCCTTAAAAATCCCTTGTACTCCGGGAAAAACATGCCGTACAACTTGCAACAGCAACAAACATACATGTGACATCACAAACAATCAGAAATGTCCTCCACAGTGCTGGATTAAAAGGCAGGAGACCAAGAAGAAAGCCATTCATCAGTGCCAGAAATAGGGAAAAACACATCGAGTTTGCTGGCTTACCACAAGAAGCCATTAGTATTTTGGAAGAATGCTTTATTCTCAGATGAGAGTAGATTTGAGGTGTTCACTCCACCATCAATTATAAAAACGTTGAGAATAAATACAGTAACATTGCATATGATCCCAAACATGTGCTCCAAACCGTCAAACACGGTCATGGTTTGGGGATGCATGGCCTAAAGTGGTGTTGGAAATTTGGCATTTATCGATGGTACAATTTATTGGAAAGTGCCCGAAAATTGGGTCTTGAGAACACCTTCGACTTTCAACAAGATAACGACCCCCAAAACATACTGCATTTGTGACCAAGGAATGGCTCCTCTACAATTCTCAGGGAAGGCTAATTACTCCTCCACAATCGTCTGATCTCAACCCTATAGAACATTTGTGGTATTGCTTGGACCAGGAAATTCGAAAAATAAACAATACCAGTAAAAATCACTTAAAAGGAAGTGCTCCAAATACCTAGCTGGACAAAGATGGGAACTAAGATCACCGAAAAATTGTTGGAATCAATGCCATGTCGACTGGAAGCCATAATTAAGGCCAAAGGACTTCATACAAAGTATATTTTATTGTTTTATGACATTGTATTGTACGTTCGCAAAGTGTGCCAACTTTGTTGACAACATTTGACAATTGTTCATTTTGTTCTTAATTTGGTAACTTACTTTCCATTATTACTTTTTTCATACATGTAAATAGATGTCCCTGTAATACTCTGAACCTTTTTTTAAATATTTTTATTGTGCGCCAATACTTTTTGCCCACTGCAAAAAAAAACAAATTAAATCGCTAAAACAGACGTTAAATACGCGTATTTAACATTTAAAGTGATGCAATAGGAAACAATGTACTTCATATCGGGTTCTCGGTCTGTAAAATGTGCTACATGCATGAACCTATACAAGATTCAACGTGTGCCAACAGCTAGATATTGATTGTGAATTAATTGTTCGATATGAACGATCAGCATATTGTAATTCCCCCCAACTGGCAAAGACGCTGCAACCAATAATCGGAACACTGCAAATTTTGTTCATAGTTGCGCATTTAAGGAATATGAAAATTGAAGGATGGCGCCATGCACGTTTTGGAGAAATGTAGAGAAAGTAGTGCGCTGCGGAATGAGATGGAGAGTTGGCGGTTGTGATTTGGCCTCCTATCGAGCCAAGATGGCCGCCGCCTAGTATTCGCGGCGCGGGTAAGTACGGTTTTGAACGCTGCAGTTTCGCCTAACTTGACGCTTTTAAAACACCCACCGATACCTCCAAATCGTTATTAAACCACAAACGGACATTGCCAGGGATTCGATATGGTTTTTACTCGGTACAATGTTCGATTTTAGCTACGGTCGATGCTCGAAGTTACCGGCGTGTTCACCGATCATCACCCTGATTTCGTAAATTCACCCACTAAATGAGCGTATATGCGTTCAAAATGGCTGAAATTTGGGTCCCAGTGATTATCTTCTGTATGTTTTGGATACGTTATTCCGATTTAGATCAAATAATCGTACGCGTCAAAGTGCTGTGTTTGTTCAAGTTTGTTGGTGTTGTAGCATAATTTGCATTTTATTTACAATAATTTGCGGTAAAACCTATATTAAAATTTATGAACTAGTTGTTTTTAAATGTCGAGTGATGGATATTGGTATACTAAGTTGATCTCTAATTTTTGAATAGGAGATTTAAATGTTTGGGAATATGTCCTTTTAAATACATATAAAAATTGACTTTTGTTTGGTGCATTGAAAATGACTAGGTGCTTCAAAGTGAGATTTGGATTTTCATATTATGTCTTAAAATTCGCGCTGTTCGTGGGATTAGAAAATAAAATAGGATAAATATAACACGATTGTGCAAGTGTAAAATGGCGGCCATTAGTGGCAGTGATGTGTGCAGGTGGTGGGTGGGTGGTCCACATCTTGATATCAATTTTAATGCAAATTGCTATTATGTAATAATGGTATTTGTCCACCAAATCGCCCCATTGTTTAGATTCACAAAATAGATGTACAATATCTTGGCATGATTATAGTTGAATGTGATTACACTACTTGTCATATTTTGTGAAGCAAGACAGCAATATAATTGAATGGAAACCAATTTGCTATTAAGGACCAAATGTGAAAATATTAAACCTACAATATTTATCGTTATCATCTGATGTACAAGTTCCAATTTGATTCAATCAGTTGTTAAAAAATAATTTCAAACCAAAATAATAATTTGAAGAACTTTTTATTGTGAAACCCATTCAATTCCACAGTATTTATATATACCGTATAGCATGAGATTTTACAGCAGTTGAACACAAAACTAAAAATGAAAATTATCAAAATGTGAAATTTCTATAATGTATTGTATATTTGTTTTCAGGAAGATCTGAAAGGACATCTTAGAAGACAGAAAGCCCTATGATGGAATCGCCTCAGTCAAAGTCGCCAGAAGACAGTAAAACTCTCTCGTCACCGAATGATTCGCAAGGGTCATTGGAAGGCGTTGCGCAAGACCCATGTAAACTGGAGAATGACTCTGTTGCTACTGCATCTGCCGATTCTTGCACTGACAGGGATGTAAAGATTGAAGTAAGTGAATGCCATGATGAAGCAGCGACTCATCAACCTGCCAAAGATGATACAGTTGAACCAGCGGAATCTAGCCGTGAAGACAATGTTTCGCCAGTCGCTGATACGCCAGCTGAATCTCCACCTGGGGCTCGTAATGCTGTTAGAGGCCTCCTGACATCAGTGCTGAAGATGGACCTAGGTGAGATGTTGCGCAAAGGTCGAGGTCGCCAGAAGAAGGATGGTAGTAGTGTAGATGGCGGTGAGACCAGTGGTAACGGTAGTAAGAAATCAGACTCTGCATCCTCTTGGTCGAGGGATCAAGACTCCGTTGCGGGATCTTCACCACGAGGATTCCTCAGGCATAGGAAGAATCCCGAAGAAGATCGCCCTGATAAGGTTAAGTCAAGACCGAAAAAAGTTCCCGACGAACCTTCGGTTGCAGTTGCGAAAGCAGGCAATCAGAAGTTGAAGAGTTCCAGTGCGCAATCTTTGAAGTTGTCTGACAAGGTGGAAGAAGAGGAATTAGGAAAAAGTGTGGTGAAGAAATGCGTTAGGTACAAAGGAGGTGCCGCGTACAAGAGGTTTGGGGCTCGCAAAGTGAAGCCACCAAGTAAAAAGAACCCTTTGGTTAAGGGTACCGCGAAGGAAGACGGCGCGAACACCGAATGCGATTGGCACACGGAAGCCGAAGAAACCTGTGAGACTTCGGCTACAAACTCCGAATGCAACGATGACAAGGACAAGGTACTCTCGAAGGCAGCTGCCATCAAGAAGGAAGCGGATGCAAATGTGGCTCAGGCGGTGGACATGGTGGCGCGAAAAAAGGTGAGGAAGATATCGCGTTGGGCCATGACCAGAAAGAGGAGGACAAAAAAGCGAAGAGATGATAAGCCAAAGGAGGCCACTGTGGTACCTGGTGAAGGCGAAGCTGGAGGTGAAGCTGCTGCCGTTGTTGTCAAAAAGAGGAGGAAGTCCAGATGGCAGTCGATGATTCCTATGAGACATTCGACGAGGAAACGTGTGCCAAAGACACCACCTGATGCCTCAGTGGATGACGTGATTGTCGGCCCATCTGCTAATACCAAGGCACTTGCAACAGCGATGAGGGGACATAAGAATGGTGCATCTCCTATGAGCAGTGTGGACAGTGTTGCTTCGATGTGCGGTGCTGAGCTGTTGATGAAGCAGAAGCTGGCCATGACAGCGTCTACAGAAAGTAAGTACAGGGTTGTAATGCTGATCTGTATTTGTTTTAAAGATTTTGTGTGACGGATTTTACTGTAAATGGATGCAATAAGGATGTAGCAACATTGTGAGGTCAAAAACTTGTATTGTTGCACCATAATTAGTCATGAAATCGTGATCTATGCATTTCACAGTTGTAAAATATGAGAAACACGAATGTAACTTACCTATATATGGTTGATCACAGTAAATAAGAAATGTTTCATAGTATGGATGGACTAACTATTTGTGATCTTCAAGAGCACAAAGGACCATGTAAAATAAACTTGTGTTCCGAGTTGACAGTCAAGAATATTGTTTTGTAAGAATGCTTTATGCTATTATTATTTTTAAAATGAAACATCCTTTAAAAACAAATAAGTCATATGAATAAATTTGCCAATTATTTTCATGTGACTCTTTGACTTTAACAGGAATCAAAAGGCTTTTATTGTTTTTAAATATTAGACAAGTTACATGTTACAAATGGATTCTGTAGTTGAATGTATGCCTTAGAAGGGTAGAAGGGTAATGAATTGTAAAACGTGTTGCATCAGAATTTAGGTTGTCATTTCACATTCAATTTCATCAAACTATGCGTGGAACTAATTATAAATTTGAAGTATCACGTGTTGCAGTGCCAATAAAGCCAAATATGGCACTTGCTGTGCAATATCAATGGAATACGAAAATCGTTTTCACTTCATTGATTTTACACTATGCTATTATGTTACCGTTTCCATTACATTAATTCGCATGCTGGTTGTTTCCCTAGTAACTATACACAAGGGGTCAGGACCCCAAATGCTTTGAAATATTAGAAATTCATATGGGAATCACATCAAGGTTTGGAATTATAATTTTAATTAAAAGAAAACCATCTCGGAGAGAACAAGGTGCACGTGGAACCGAACTAATTCATATCCACGTGCATGTATGTTAAAGATGCATCAGTCAATAGTTGGATAATTGGGAGTTTTATTGCTAATTGTCAAAGCATACAGTTCAGCATTTGTCACTGATGTGTGATCATTTTATTGTGCAATTAAACGGTAACGATGTCTGGGCCATTCTGTCATCAGCCACAATGGTTTACTTAGCATGACACCTGCAGAAAAAGCCATATATACAGAGTTTTTAGTTGTTTTGCTGTGTGCATTTCGCTGAACATTTCTTATTCTAAGCATTGTTCCATTTCAGTTAATCTAACTTTCGTTGCCTTGTTGAACTATAATAACAGAATTGCATTTACAGTTACAGTGTCACCAGATTTGAGCTTGTTGAATGGAACTGTTGCACTGAAAGGCAGACAAAGGAAACGGAAGCCGGATGACTTGGAGAGTGTTTCTTCTTCCAAGTCAACTGGATCTGACACACCAAACTACAAAAAACGCATTGGTAAGACTAAAATAATGCATTAAACACTTATTAGAAAAAGTGTCCCTGTAATACAAATAATACTTTGCATTTTTGCAGCGATAGGTTCTAATACTGAACAATGGACAAACTGCAAGAACCCTGCTATCAACGGTGTCAACTTAGAAGGCAAAGTGATCTCCACGTATACCCTGCATCAGGTGAACTGAAATAAATACTATTTTTGATATCTGAATGCAATATAATTAACTTGGTGTTTATTATTATTCTGGCCAGCCTGATATTCAGTCGATGTTGCCTTTACCGTTGTGCACGTGTCGCTCTGTGAATGGCGCGTGCAAACCAGAAGCAGATATGGACAGTTACTGCCAGGCGGTGGACTGCATAGACAATCAAGTATGTTACAAATGAAAATTCGAAGTGCCTGTTCTCAGAATCGATGACCAATTCATTGTGTTTTAGTCTTTTGGATGCTGCAATACGGTGGTGTCCCGGGATGTCTTTCGGCCGGCAATGCGTCTACCATTCCAGGCGTTTTGTGAGGTACACAGGCAACGTCTTCGATTGCACCAATGTTGTCCCGGCTGTGGACTCTTCTGCACTCAGGTTAATAAGTTATCCTGAAAATATACATCCACTTGAAAGCAACAGGAATGTTATATACTGTGCTATGGATATTTTGCAGGGAAATTTTGTGCAGTGCCGTTCAGATCCTCGCAAGTCCATCCACCATGCGCACAAAGAGTGCCTTTTGGTGAAGGACGAGGAACCACTGTGTCCACATTGTGGCTTGCCATCACATCTAGTCGAAGTTCGTCTTGAGCTCAACACTCCGCGTTCAACGGCCTTTTACCTCAAGCAGCGCCCAATTGACCGAGAGTAAGTACAGATAGGATTTTGCCATTAATCTTGAAAATCCATTCTGCTTCTGCACTATTTGATGCAATTTATTGCACAAAAGTAATTGTGATATGGAGTTTGTCATTATTTCAAAAATCCATCACTTGGAAAAATGAATTACATATATGATAGCTTTTTCTTTAAAAAAAAAAAAAATTCCGCACTGAATTGCTTTTACAATAAACTTATTTAAAGTTATCTTTGTCTTTACATTCCCAATACTCTTATTGAATGGCCATGTGATATTGTTGTATGTAGAGTTTAAAGCATTTTCTGACTACAAATTTCAGACCTGTTGCTCGAATGACCATTTCACGTGGCCTCATACCAAGGAAAGCTGCTGATCCTGTTGATGCCAAATCATATCGTATCATGGACAGCGGACGGGAAATATCATCAGGTAGTGATTTATATTCTTTACAGTTTGCTAGAATTTGATATTGTTTTTCAGGGATGTGATGAATGGGTTTTTGTTTCCAGTTGGTCTTGCTGTCGGTTCAGATCGCACAGAACTTGAAGAATTACTTGTGAAGCTATCACGAAGAAAGTAAGTTTGTAAACTAGTCAACATGAATATAAGTCTACACAGAACAGAAGAAACAAGTATTACAACAATGTTTGATTAGGCCTGCATATGTCAACTACACAGAACGCCACATCATAACTGCAGCAAAAGTTGGAGATGTACAAATCATTTTGCATATCCTTAGTAAGTGCTCGTATCAGTGTGACAGGGCTGTATATCCTTATTGACCTTTTAATTATTTGTCAAACTTTGTTGAATACAGTAATGGGATTTGATCCTAACACAAAGTTTGCTTGTATAAACAACCAGACTGCATTACACGTGTCTGCTGCAAGTGGGCAGTTGCTCAATGTGCACGTCTTAGCTCAGGTAATTATATTTAAAAACACGTTTTTATATGTCGTACTGCATTTGTTTATTCTTATTTTGTCTCCTAATAGGCTGGAGGATCCCTGGACATGGCGGATGGTGCAATGCAGACTCCACTTATGATGGCCGTAGAGAATAAGCGAAATGAGATTGTCAGGTATCTTCTGAAAGCTGGTGCCAAAGTTGAATTTAGGGTAAGTTTTTATGACGAAATGTGGTATTGGAAGATAATCAAGGAGATGTGAATACATATAACGATTGGATTTTTGTTTGCAGGGCGAGGATGGAATGACAGAGTTGCATCTAGCAGCTAAATCTGGGAACTACGATGCTTGCAGAATGATTTTAAACACAGGAAAAGTGAACGTCAACACACAGGTAGGTGACATTTAGAAAATTGTGTACATTTGTGTAATATAATGCATTTTTCTGAGCACTACAAGTACTTTTGCATATTTCGTGCAGGATGATGGTGGCTGGACTGCATTGGTTTGGGCAGCTGAACACCGACATATACCTATAGTGCGATTTCTTTTGGAACGGGGTGCTGACCCAAATTTGACAGATAATGTAAGGCATAATTCGAATAATTGGATACATTTTGCTACAGTCTGGAAAACCTGAACTTGTTACTTGTTACAGGAACAAAATGTTGCATTGCACTGGGCTGCATTTTCAGGGTCTGCCGAGATAGCAGAAATCCTTCTGGACCACGGTTGCGACTTGAACAGTGTCAATGAGCATGGCGACACCCCATTGTAATATTTGTTTGCATTTCCCGAAATAGTATTCATTGATATATTAATTTTGGTAAAAATAACGGTGCATCTTTTGGGAAATATTCAGGCATACAACTGCAAGACGAGACTTCTACGAATGTACAGTGTAAGTTTTCGGGTGGCAACTTGAGTCACTGACAGGCTAATGCAATGGCAAGGATGATCATTGAGTTGGTGTCACATTTCAGGTTATTTCTTTCGAGAAATGCTAACATTGATGCAAGAAACAAAGACAATGAGACACCAATAATGGTGAGTGACGTATAGATTTATCGATTTTGTTGGTGCATCTGCGTGTGACAATTTCTTGAATATGTATCTTCCTTTGTATTTATTTTTTTACCAGTGTTGTCCAGTTAGTGATTCACAGACGTACATGTCATTAAGCATAAATGAAGAGTTGAAGAAGCTAACGAAAGGTCAACCGTCACGGCCTGAAATTATTCTTTACAGGTATGTACATTGAATTATATTGCTAATGAAAGTAGAAGTACTATGTATTCAACATTCCCAGTTTTGTCACATGCTATTGGGATTCGCAAAATTTTGAAATGCTGATTTTCATGCTGTATGTGTCTTGCAAAAATCAGTTTATGCTGCAAAATAGAGGATAAATAAATTAGCAAAATCTGCAGGAAAATGGTATGCGAGTATAACGGCTTTTGGTAATGGGGCTGTCTGCAGTTTGGATGATGATTTTTAATAATTAATAGCTTTAAGTGCATTTTCAATGATTTAGATTAATGCATGTTTTGTATGACTATTCACCTCAGAA
Source organism: Glomeris marginata (assembly GCA_034696005.1). Lineage (NCBI taxonomy): Eukaryota > Metazoa > Arthropoda > Diplopoda > Glomerida > Glomeridae > Glomeris > Glomeris marginata. Next base: position 13,833 of record JAQFZQ010000414.1, on the reverse strand, counting down.
TCTCCATCTTTTAGAATGTGTGCACAAACTCTAGGAAATTTGGATAGATTAAAAAATACTATTATGCTTGTAATATAAAGATTGTATATCTGTTAAAAATCTTGGAAAAAGCTGTATTTAAAAGAATAATATGTATAGATAAAGTATTTCTTCGTTGTTTATATGCAATTTTCTCACCATCACAAGTCATAAAATATCAGTTGTGGCTATATTTAATACCAGTCATAAAATTTGGCTCCAATATTGGGCATCATAAAAATGTGCAAAATGTAATAAATTAGTAAGGCGCATTATCCCACAAAGGTTTAATGCAAAAGTATAATAGCGCAAAAATAGGTTGTTTACTCAGTGCAAGCAACACAGGATCGATAATTTCTATTCTTGCCATTCACTTTTAATGGCTTACTTTTTTTCGCCATTGTTTTTGCAATTCCCTGTAAGAAGATATAAATTATGTGGGTGTAATGACATCCTGGAGTAACAATACATATTAAATTTTCCGTCCTTTGCAGTTTTTAGATGATATTGAAGCATTTTGTTTTCTTAAATTGCTTCTTCAAAAGATGATTTAAACATGTGTCTAATAACTTTTTGTATTGTTAATACAGGGATATCTCTAGAGGAAAGGAAGCTAATCCAATCCCATGCGTGAATGGTGTTGATGACGAAGGCTATCCAAAGGACTTTCTCTATGTTCTAGAGAACTGCGAAACGACTCCAATCAATATAGACCGTGTCATCACATCTCTCCAAGTGTGTAACTACTCTATCACTAACACTTTAACACAAACTGCAAAACTTTTTCATACATTTAACATTAAATGCATAGTATATGTATGTCTGAAGCTCTTGAATTATGTGGAATTGATGGTTCCACTCGTTAAACCATTGCAGAGTTGTCAATGCGAAGATGATTGTTCATCGTCTAGCTGCACTTGTGGCTCTATCAGTCTGAAATGCTGGTATGACCAAGAACACCGGCTCGTTGAAGAATTCGACCAGTTGGATCCACCGATGCTGTTCGAGTGTAATCGTACGTGTCTCTGCTGGAAGTCTTGCAACAACAGGACAGTTCAACATGGAATCATGTGAGCCAAGATTTAGTTATAATCGTGTTTTCCTTTGAAGTGTTTTTGCAATATTCGGTTGAAACTATAACAGGTGTCGGCTGCAGCTGTTTCGTACCAGAGGAAAAGGATGGGGCGTGAGAGCGCTGCGTGATATTCCGCAAGGCACATTTATGTGCGAGTGAGTATGGATTTTTTTACTATTCGCATTTCACTTGTGCGCAGTTGTTTAATGCAATCTGGCTCCCTACGGAAAAATACTTTGTGAATGCATAGAAAAGTCAATGAATTCTAAAATTGGGAATAAAATGAATGATTTTAGTCAGTCAAATGTATGTATGTACATAATGTAATGAAATGTTAGAGTAACAATTGAATTGTTATACCAAACTGTTAACAGGCTGTGGGAGTTTTAAAAGCACAATAGATACAGGATAAGTGTGGCAATATGATGCATGATAATGTTTGCATATTGAATGGTATTGTAATTAATTACATTGTGTACCGTCTGCATTTAATGTTTTATTTTTATTAGAAACTGTAACATGTTTATTATGTATTTTTAAGTATAGTGACTCAAATATATTCTTGTATTCACGAGCAGTTATATATGTATTTTTCGAACAGTATTATTTTCTGCAACTAACATAACAAAAGTGCTGATGTTACTCCCTTGTAAAGAACACTTGGGATTGATTATACATAGTATAAACTTATGGATTTCTTGATCTTTAAATGAAAATGCAGTTTCCTTTTTTTTCAAAATATTTTTGTAAGAGACAATTTTTAATTTTTATTCTAGTAAAGTTTCATATAAAAATATGGGATTACATATATAACAATTATTCTGTGCATATAAATTGTGAAATTGCACAACTAGACACTGAATTTTAGTGGTGATGAAAGTGAAGAAAATAATATGAAACGTAATTAACAATTAATGATGTGTATTCATTTCATAAAGGTACATTGGTGAAGTGATCACTGATCTGGAAGCTGACCAACGTGAAGATGATTCCTACCTGTTTGATTTAGACAACCGGGTAAGTGAAAAATCCATATTTCACGCCATTATTAATTGAATATGTCACTGTAATGACTTCTTTCTGGCACTACATATGTATGGTACATAGTGTATTTACCCCCTGGCCAATCTGTTTCCGAAAAATTCCACATTCGCAGCGAATATGAAATGTTTCCCGCGGCGTCAATTTTCACTTTTGCGGTTCGCGAGTGTGCCACATACACATGAATAAATATGAAAATCCGAGGATTTAGGGAAATCATGAACTGCATGGTGCAAATGTACTTGGCCAGTTGCGCACAAATAAATTGGAATCATGGTGAATCATTGCTATTTTGTTACTAAAATAACTTGATCCCTCATATGATAAAAAATTTGCTTTCCCATGTGAAAATTTGTGTTTCATCGTTATGAATTCATGAGTTCAAGATGTACACAATGATTATATACCTGGGAAAATGCTTACTGTGAAAAATTGTAAATAATGTCGTGTAATAATTTCTGCTAAACGATGGTTAAACCTTTTGATAATATTTTTTATGATTAGCTGTGAAACACTTTTAACATAGGTAGCATTAGTTTGTAGCGTGGAAATTGCATTTCATGGTGTAGTTATTGAAATCTCAAAGGAAAAAGGTGTTTGGTATGTGGTAGAACGAATTTAAGACGTTTACATATTTACGCAAACAAGAATGAAAGTATCCAACATTAGGCTGTAAATTTTAATATTGTATATCTGCGTGAAAATTCCTACCATTCCCTGCGGTGAATAATTCACACCAGCATATTTTTTTGCTGGTGCTGTTGCGAAAATGATTTCACAGCCTGCATGCGAATATTTATTCGAGGAGGAAACCTTAGGATATGTTTTCTGTTTTTACGAATTTGGCACTTCAAATGTTTTTTACCCTTCACTTCTCAATCATTTCTTTTCACTTAAAATCTTACTGGATCCATGCGATATTGATTATTTTCCAATGTAAATATATTATTTATATGGCAACACTTAGGTAATGGGTTTGCAAAATTATTTCTTTTATTTTTGCATTTGAAATGCCATTCTTTTATGCTGATTGATAAATAATTATGAAATTGAAGTACAGCCTTGAAAAACATTTAAATTTTTTATAGAAATGTGGATGCTTTGTATTTTTTTTTTTTTGAAATAGACCAATCTTATAAGTACTTTGGTCTTTTCAGGTATTCATGTGAAAATCTGATAGTGTTGATTTCACAGATTTGTCCATTAAGTTGCATAATTAATCATGCTTTTAAGGAACAATGAGGCAAAATAGGGAAAATATTTGTACTCATGAATGCGCAATTATCTTTCATGTACATAAGTTGTTCATTAATTTACATCTAATGAAACTTGTGCTGATATAACTATGCATGGTATTTAGAGAGGACATTAGTGGGTGGTGGAAGCGAATCGATTCCCCAAACAAATTGTACACTATATTGCAGTATGATTAAATTTGAAATTGAATTTGCGAGTTAATGTACTGTGTGGATAAAAGCGTGAACTTTGAAAGTAATTAATATCGAAACAATTCCTATGAAAATCTGGTATTAAATGTCAACCTTTGTGACATGACACACTTATTCAAATATCAATTCATCTTTTGCAAGGTAAAATTAATTAAATAAATGTTATCGTTTAAGGAAATATTCCAGGGAATTTATATTGCCCTAGGTATTGCCTAGAGCTTGAATTTGAATTTTTCCCGGTGGTGGCGCTGTATTTCGATAGGCAACTATTGCATTATGTGCCATGAAATAAATGAAGCGATGGAAGCCGTGAAATCAAACATCAAGTGGATTGGATCGATATTGCCTTTTTTCATTGATCGTATCTGCAAAGTTTACCCAGTATACATTATGTAGTACTCTTCAGTATGAGGTGGAAAAATGGCGGTATATATTGTATGTATAGGTGAAAATTTCTATTGAATACAGGGTGACACTAAACTCTGGTGACATACAGGGTATAATCATGGTATAATGTAGTACAGCAATATGTTTCCAGCTTAGATTTCATTTTCTTTGAAACATGACATTGAAATGACATGCTGTGAATATGAAATTTTGATCATGCATCTTTGAAACGTAACAGTATAGGCGTTGTGAGAGATGGAGAAATGAGCAAATTATAATTTGAAGAGACACGAGGATGTCTAAAAGCAAATTGGATCAAGTTTTTGTTTTATTGATCGCTGTGGCACAAGTTCTGTTGCCAATATATTCCCTCCCTCCCCCCCCCCCTTTGCTCGCATATGCTTCCTATCTATATATGCATACATATATGTATCTGCACTATAGATATGCATGTATATGTGCAGCGATCGATAGATTTTTCTGGCTTTGATTGCGACTCTAAAACGTCACGTGATTTGCTCGATTTTTCCAAAACGGGTGTTTTGTGATTTGTGCATTTTTATAGACATATATCATGTCTGCATTTTTATACTGTAAAGGGGAAATTACTATGCTTGTCCAGTGGCTATCTAAAATAAATTTTGTCGCCAGCTTTTTAGATTATGTAAACAAAGTTACGTAACTTTTATAAACTTTTTCCAATGTTCGGTGTTTATCAGATGGTATGTAATTCAGGTTATGAGTAAAAGTTATAATGAGTTTTCATTCACTTAGCCGTAACTTCAAATAAAAATTCTGCATTCCAATATACCTATGAAATTAAAGCAGTGGGCAAAATCAGAAGAAATTTGTTCATGGCAGCGTTATAATTTTGCAATTTATAGTCGAATACGTTATGTAGGCATGCTTTTTTGTGGTTATAGTGAAAAAATAGGATATTGAAATTTTCTTATAACTATAATGCAATGAAGTTGTGCTGATCTATAATATTAAATTTGAAATCACAAGCAAACAAATGGTGTTAGACTGTGGGGCACATTGAGCATTTCTTATTCACATGCATGTGAATTGAAAATTGCAATATAATCTAAAATGAATGATCAATGACCTTTACAGATTTTAAAGGAGAACTGACATGGTTTTGTAATTATAAAAAATGACTATTCTACAATAATAGTAATCATACATACTATATTTCATTTCGATTGCCTATGGGAATATAAAAGAAACTTTAAATCTAATTTCATTTCATATCTGTGTTGAACATTTTTTCCATCCATGCGTCCAGTTTATTTGATATTTGTTCGCTCAGTGCGCATCACACATACAACTTGACAGTACAATTTTCAAGAATATTCCCTACGGGTGTCACGTGACTGTCATTTCGACTATGGCCCCTTTTCGTACCTGTGATGGATGATTTTTCAGCATTTGCGTAAGCAACAAAAAAAAATCTAAATGTGATCGAGTGTTTTTTCTTGATCTTTTTCCTTTCATGTGTGTTAGTACGGGATTATTTCTGCGGAAAATATTAATAACCGTGTGAGATTTTATTGAGTCGGTAAAATAAGAGAAAGATGCTGAGAAGATGATGGTGCTATGTTGCCATGACAACGATTTGGGCTTTATTGACGCTCGGCAACACAACCACCTGTTACCGCTGTTATATACAAAAATCCTTCTTATACCTCGGTTTCCTACAGCACTTACATGTGTCACCTGATACTTTTGCACTCAGTAACTTTGGTGACAGTGAAGTGATAATAACTAGTAGTATTATATATTTGCAATTGTTCATTTTCCTTATCCAGTCTTCGAATGGTTATCGATTTTCAAGTGTTGCAAATTGACTTTTTACTTTTTAAAGAACGTATCGATTCTTGTAACTTGGGCAACGCTTGTGGGTAAACAGGTGGCTTCGATCAGATGAGATTCTGTTTACTACCTATATTATTTATGGAAAAAAATTTAAGTTGTTATTCATTAACCTTTTTATTTTCACGATTTTTTCACTTTAATTATGTGTATGGGCATACTGTACAAGGAAAGTGCATAATTTTCGGAGAAATGTGACCTAATTAGGTATGATAAAGTTTTCAAATTTTTAATTAATGTCATTTTCGTAAAGAGATTAGCCCGTTTTCTTTTCCTGTTCATTGTGCAACTGTAATGTTGAACATGTGATTTATGAATGTGCTGACGTCATGCCATTGTGGTAAACAATGACATTTACAGCAACAGGTATTATTTAATTTGTCTGCTGCTGTTGTAATTGCGTAACGTGACGTAATCCGGGCATCTAGGGCGACGAATTATAAGTAGTCTTGCTTGTCCAAGTCCAATCTTGGTACAGTATTGAATCGCAAATAATACTTTGTTTCTCGTTCGACCAATCAGGCGCAACCATAGAAACAGTCATCACGTGATATTGCACCAATCGATGCCTTCATTATATGCAATTTTTAAAATGCGATAATTTGATTGGAAGTGAAGCACTAATCTATTATTATGCAATATTGTGATACATTGTAGACTTCTATCTTGGAGAAAATATGTATATAAACACATTGGGTGAAGAATTTGACATGCAAATCTTTAAAATATGTGTGAAAACTATATCGTTTTTGACACTTTACATAATTTTGTTTATTCATTTCTGTGTTCCTCTTTTAATTTGCTTGGAACTATCGTTCACTTCATGTATTTTGTGTCTGGAAAAAAAGTTATAAATATCATTGAAAATACTGGAATTTTGAAATGAAAGTTTAGTAGAAACCCTGTGTGAGAAAAATGCATTTGTGGATGCCAGTTGTTATCATATAGTTGTCAAATATGCAATCCATTTTCCGCAGATTATAAATTAATGCTCTTTTATCTTGCAATTTTGTTCGATTGTAATTATGCTTCGCACACCATTGGCACACGTGTGGAAAGCATAAATTACTAGTATTTCCTGCAGGATACATTGATATTTATTGAACGTATTATTTTTTCAATGGCTGGATTTTAGTGTGGCCATTTTGCGGAAAGGATCACTCAACGTAAATAAATAAACTGGCCCAATGTTTCACATAAATCTGTTTTTTGTTCTTATAAGGCGTTTGGTTTTTTCCCCCTTTTTTCTCCCTTAGGAGCTATTTTGCCCCATCCGCCATCTCTTTTAAGTAACAAAATGGTTGCATTGCTCCCCTCCTCCAATCGTATTGACTTTTAATTTATTGATGCCTATGAAATGGTGCTCGATTGATGATAGTACCACACATAAGGAGTAGGTGGAGGAGGATTGTGTGTTCCGCTTGAAGGTACATGTTGTTTACTATCCACGTATGTGTATTGGCGAGTGAAAATATGGCTTCCAGTATGTTTGTGATTGATTCACGTGACCATCTCCACTCCCTCTTTCTTCTTCCCCTTAAATTCAACATGTCTATACCCATTCTTTGAACGCAATGCTGACTTTGGCTGAGTTTATTTGCTTACAGTGTATATTGAGAGTTGATCAACAGAAATTATATTGGAAACCACATATTGACACATACCACATAATAATCTTAGTGAACGCTGCTAGCATTTTGCGATATAGACATTTTCAGGAGTGGTAGCTTCACTAATGATAGAATTCAATGTATAGTGTGATTTGTCTGCAATTATAATCCCGTACGTGCCATTTACATTATTTGTTTGTCAGTCTTCATATTGCATTTAATATGCTCATGTATTTTAAACTATAAAGCAGCGAAAGAGGATTTATAGTATTTATTTATTCGCAATGTGAAATTTGCTGGCCATGCTGTAGATTATAATTTACAAATGCACTGGCATTCTCTATGGACAGCATAAAACTCCCAAATTGAGGCCTATCAAAATGCTAGTTTCAACAAATTGGCATTAAATTTGCAAATGTTGAATAATACGTGCCTAATATATGTAGCATATGTCCCAATTTTAAATATATACTTAACTTAAAGGTGAACTGACAGCATAAATTTCAACTCTCCGATTTTCGAAAAAATATTGTGTAGGGATCATTAATACGCTCATTCCTTATGTCATTAAAATTTCAGCAGATTGCACCCGTTTGAGTATTAAAATCGATAAATCCGAAAATATTCTATATAAATAACGTGTTTGTTTACATTAAGCCATGTTGCGTTGTATCTTTTATTTATAGTCTTGAATTCGGGTCTGTTTTTCACATTAAAAATGTTTCTTTTTCCTACTTTCTTAAAATAAATGGAAATAAAAATCCTAGAATCTTGTCCATGCATTTAACCCTGCATCATGCATCTTAGTTTAGTTTATTTTCTGCAGACCTCACAATGGATATCTTTTTTTATATAATAATATGCCCTTGCCTGCACATGTGGCATCCATTGTGAGGTCTCAATAGAGGCACATTGTATATTACAATACAATCCTGGATCTTGTGTATTTGGCTAAGTAATGTGCAAGAAATGTATAAGGCTTTCCCAAATAATGCAACTTTATTACATTACAAATAAGCAATGCTTTAAAAAATGATGTTGTACTTATTTAGCTTGTTAAATAAATTATTAATTTTCCAACATTGAAATATATGTAATGGTATTATCTGTTAAAATTAATGACAAGCTAAGGAATAGTATAGGATGTGAGAGAACTAATTAATGTATGTAATCGGTTCAAATAGCTATTATCTTAGTTAAGTGTTGTAATAGAATTAAATAATGTGTGAGGCAAGAATAACAATAGTTATAATTAAGCAGGTCAATAAGAAAGAGTAAATATTTCGGTAGCAGATGCAACAGCGTTAATGCCATTTGGGGTTGTTCAATAACTACCTGTTGTTGTGTTGGCCTGGTACATTGATTTGATAGAAACGTTTATTATTTGTCGATTTTGCTATATAGGATGGAGAAACATATTGTCTGGATGCCCGTCGCTATGGCAATATCAGCCGATTTGTGAACCATCTGTGCGAACCAAACTTGGTACCTGTCAAGATCTTTGTGGACCACCAGGACTTGAGATTCCCCCGAATCGCATTCTTCAGCTCAAGGAACATCAAAGCCTTTGAAGAACTGGGGTGAGAGAGAGAATCCATTTTACCTAAACCCCTTTGCACACAATCGCTCCATTCAACGCCTTTTATAAACCTCTTTTCTCATTAAGTAGCCTATAACCCGTCCTATATACAATACTGTGTCTTTTTCAAATGCAAATGTTTGCATTCAGATCTTACTTCAATGGACATTTATATCTTGGTTGGTCTGAAATGAATTTCTCTTTCTGCCTAATTTATAATCGATGAACATTCTAAAATATAAATGGAGTTATAGTCATATAAAACTTGCAGCTATATCCTGTTTTGTTTCAGTTGCAATTGAAAATTCCGTTTTCTCTGTTATTAATAACATAGATGGTCCATAGAGTCTGTCCACTAAAGCAAGATAAATTGTGTCTGTAGCCATGATTTCTGGTCCGAAAAGGATTTATATAAACCGATATTTCCTTTTGACAATTCTCTAAGAACACCTAATAATTCCTCTTTTTCAAAAACTATTTTTAGACTATAATTTTATTTCAATTCAATATAAAGCCTGTAACCTTGACCAATATGGATTACATGTTATGGACACATTGCAGCTTAAACTTTTCTGCTTTGAAGCAAAAATATTTTATGAAGTAGGTTCATTTCCCTTTTTGAGTACAACTCCTGCGTTTTTAACGTTTTTATTATAACTGGGCTTCAATTATTGTGAAATGAGTTTTTAACTAGCTGTTGGGATGAATTATTTTGAGTTTATAAGCTGGTAGTTTGACCTATGCAAAAGATGAATATTGTATGAAAAGCCGTTTTTAGGAATGACCACAAGTCAGAGTAAAGGGGATTTTTGTCATGGGTAATTGGCTTAAAATGCCGTTACTGGGTTTCTGATTCTTTTCACATCGATTCCCATGAAACAACATTTGGAGCCGAATATGATGCATTATTCAGTAGATTGCGGCTGCGATCGAGGAACCTAAGGACAATGTTCCATGTAATATGTAACAGCAATCTGTGAACAGTGAAATTGTAAAAATGGGACCACGTCAAAACCACGTGACGCGGTTATTGTTTGCAGCGTTTTTCCATCTTCTCCTTATTTTTCATTCCCCAGAAATCCATTCAAACAGTCCATTATGCCATGATTTTTAACTCTGAAAGCGGAAATTCTCAGACTGACGTAAATAAATATACCATATACCATATTCATGGTCTTCATTTACATCTGTCAAAATGTTAACATACTTATTATGAACCTGTTTCATGGCATTGTACAATGGTGCCACACTGCCTTCGAAAATCTGATAATGTTAGGAAAATCATTGGGAAAATCGGTTATTTAAATAATTTGACTAATTTTCTGTTGCAGGTTCGATTATGGAGAAAAGTTTTGGGTGATAAAGCACAAATATTTCACGTGTAATTGTGGATCCCCAAAGTGTAAATATTCATCTGAAACTATTCAGGAGACTCTGGAAAATTACAACCGTCGAATGAGAGAAGATCAAGAAGCCCAATAATATAATTAAGTATAATTTAGTGACTTCACCATATTCAATAATAGTGATGTTAAACCTAAACAGATACATGGAAATCGACAACTTGTTTATTATTGAAGTATACTTTCCAACAATTTATTAATAATATTATTTTGTGAGTATAACAAATATTTCAGCCACGTGTTTTCATTTTGAATGTCATGAGCAGCTACATGCACATGATTGCATTTAGTTATATATTAACTTTTTCATTACTTTTTTAATACTGAAAATCGATCAAGTCGTTAAGTATCTTGACCAAGATGCAACGTGCTTGATTTTCGATTTGCATCCATAACTGACTGTTTTATCGGTTTTGTTCGCAAAATTCAGTTTGTACCCTGGACAGATTCAATCTAATGATGGTTGTAGCGCTAGTTGATGTCTGTTATCGATGGCATGAAAATGTTTGGAAACGTTATTTCACTTTATTGCAGAAACTTTGCAATTCCTTTTTTATCATTTTCCATGATGAGGACGATAATTGAATAATGCTGATATTGCTAGCTGTTTGATTGCGATTTTGTTCGAATTTGTTCTGTATCATATTTACTGGGTTTCATGTTGTTGCAAACCCTTAATCACATTTTTGAGTAATTAATATGAATAAAGGTTTTTGCTGCTAATCTTTTGCACATTTGAATGCAATCTTACTTGCAAAAGCAACAAGTAATTTTGGCAAATTTATAATGCTGTCAAATTTAATTACAATTTAGAGAAATTAGTCATATTACTAGGTAAGGTTATCGTTATTTTGGACAGAATTTTGGGTTATAACTGTTTGGAAGTTATACTGCAAAGTTTACCCTTTTTTTATAAATTATGATTCGGCCATTTTTATTTTCTGCACGTTGTAAACATTGCCATATATAATTTTAGTTGTACGTCTCTGACATATGACTGTCATTGTTACGCATGAAGTAAATTTATAAATTTCAACATTTTGTTTGGTCGAATACATTTTTATGGGCAATGCATGGAGAAAACTGGACATGGACAGGACAGTTATAGATATTGGATGTTATTCGTCCTGTTTATGGTAATAAATTTCGTGTGGCGACGTAATTTATGAACGGTCCCTCTGTGTTGATGCGAACATTGATGCGAATAATTACTTACATTTTATGACTGATGAGTGTTCATGTTCGATTTGAATACATTTATTATTGTGACGCAATATGAACGTAAATTTCATCTATTAAAAAAAACCATCAATGGGAAACGTCATCGATGAAATTAACGAGCTGAATAAGTCATGTGATATCAATTGAGAACATTTAATCATAGAAATTTGGAAGTGGGCTGCATGGAGGAAGGTTTCTGGCAAGAAAACAACTTTTGTCTTGAACAGTAAGGTGGGCGCCATTTTGAAATTAGAATTTATTTTTCTTCGTTCCGGCCGGCTGTGAAAACGGTAAGTAGTACCATATAATGTGCATGAACATGGTGAAAAATAGTATTTCAATTGTTTATATCCAAGTTTTGATATGTATTTAATCGCTGCACTTGGACAAGTTTGGAAGTATATAATCGTGTCATTGGTATTGATCGTCGTTCTATCTTGGTTCTATATTCGAACGTCGACATTGTATTTTCAAAATGGCGTCGCGCAATGACAATTATTTTGCACAACACGTGTGCGCGTTTAATTTGTCGCCATGTCAATTTACATATAATGGTTGTTGACGCTTTTAATAGTATAGAAGCGCTTTTGAATGCATGTCGGTGTCAATTCGTTGGACCAAAGAGGCAAGTAGTACGACATGTTTGTTCAGATCTAACGATTTACAGGAGCTGTTAATGGCGTCTCATGAATCGTGTCATTTTCACTGCTGGTGAGAAAAATACACATGCTGTTTCGTGCATCGGTGTCTGCCAAAGATGTTTATGGCGAGAAAGTGCGATATTGGGTGCGTAAATCGCGTGATGGATATGGATTGTGAATGTTGCATCCATGGTTTTCCGGGATGTTTCGCATATCACGTGACACATTACCGGTTGCTTTGCGTGCTTCACCTTTGTATACTACACCTTATGCTTTTTATGCAGCATCATCTTATTGCAACTTCCGATTTTTCGCCAGGTGTTTGCAATAGCAGACCATTATTCAGTAACAATCTCCAACTGTATGCTATATGGTCCTATATGTGATCCGCTCTGTCGGTGCCGACAAAGGGGCAATAATATACCTCCATCCAGGAAAAACACATTCCTATTTATTACTCGTACCAGAAATAATAATATGAGACCATAAAGACTCCAATAACAATTGATATTAATACAAATGCAATTTCACATAAAACAAAAAAATGGGGAAAAAGTGTTGGGGAAAAATAGAGAGAATAAAATATAAGGATAATTTAATAACTGAAGCCAGAAGGTAAATAAGGAAACGTATGAAAGTCAAAATACAGAAATCAATATATGAATGTGTCGTTGCAGAATAGAACTTGCCTAATCCATTAGCATTCAATGTGAAAATATGAGATACCTAGAAGCTTATTCACATCAATGTGCGTTTTTTAATTTTTTCTGTTATGTGGGGTGAGAAGTTGTACATCTACGTATTTTCAATTCATAACCAAACAATAATCTTAAAAAGTGTCAATAATAAATCAATATATTGCTGAGTATTTGTAGAGAAGCCGACTTCATGAAACATTAAAATCTAATACAATCCTGTCAGGTATTTTGGTGCATATCCGAAATACACAGTTGTGCATTGGCAGTTGAAAATATCAGGTGTGGCTGTTGACATCACAATTGAAATTGGCATAGGGAAACAAGAAACAAGGGTAGAGCTGCATTGCAAATGGTGTTTAGTTGTAAAACAACCTATACACTACAGAGCACCAGTGTGGGATGAAGGAGCACCCACTTGCAATACACCAGTAGCACTGAAAATGAAAGCTTATTGCAAGTCCAAAAGCGATTTGTCACCCACTGCACGACTCGCATTTTAAGTGCAAAATCGATATGAAAATTGAGAAGTTTTCAATAATATTGGTTGGCCGAATAACATCATTTTGTTTCAAGGCGCAGGTGGATTTTAGGAGTGATTGATCTGAATGGCTGAGGTGGGAACTACTTTATGAGAGTAGGGAACGGATAACACTGCCCAACACACATTTTGGTGCCTTCAGTTTCATAACTGTTTATGGGTGTATTTGGGGTGCTGATTCCAAAAAACCAAACCGTTTTGCCCTATCAGCTCTAGTTTTGAAGATATAGCCTATAATACTCATTTTGCAGATTATGCTTTTCACTCATGAAGATTACCAATCCATAATGAAATATTTT
>JAQFZQ010000413.1:0-34372 GCA_034696005.1 Glomeris marginata | reverse complement strand
GGTTGAGCTCGACAGCGCTCTTCACAGACCAATTATACGAGACAACCAATGGGAGGCTCATGAAATTGGTCAATTGGGGGCACTGGTATCGGCTGTCTTTCTTGCAGTGCAATATCGGCACAATTTGTACATGGATTGTACACCAAAACCTGTCTAAAGTGATATTGCTGGGACCGAAGTATATAGGATATACAATACAATACGTCAGGCTACAACAGGCTCTTGGCCCAACTAGGTTGCCCCTGTCAAGCACCTACACCCTCCCCGCAATATTGAAAAAAATCATCCAACTTAGTTTTATAACTGTCCACTTTAAGCGCCTCCACCACCTCACTTGTCAACCCATTCCACTCATCCGCAACCCTCTCAGATAAGTGTTGCCGCGTCAATAGCCGGGGTCTCCCCAACTTTAGGCAGGTACATAGGTACATACAGTATGTAGGGGACCCAGTCCTACTGTATTGATGAAACGTATACATTCCCATATAAAGTACAGGTTTTATCCTCCATTGATGCATGTAATTGCACGCCACATAAGAGCATACCCTTGTAAGGGACAAAATCATGAATCCCTTGGGGCGCCATTATTATAGTGATATTCCACTGTATATTGTGGAAACTCGTCATGGTGGAAACCTGTCTATGGTGGAAACCAAACAACTATAGAAAACTATTCTTTAAGGCCAGTAATTACAGCATCACGGCTGTTAAAAAAACTTTCCATGCTGGAATTGGCGTCCACCTTAAACAGGTTTTATTGTAATGTACGATATTAATATATGGATTTAATGTATATGAATTATATTTTGATTGTACGCAGGTGAACCGGGTTGCTGCCACAGTTCGTCACCGAGCAGAATTTTTTTATATAGGAATGTTATAGCATTTCTAACTGGCACAAATTTAGAAACTTCGTTTATTATATAATTGCATTTTGGCTTGTAAAAGAAATGCCCCGATTATAGAAGAAAAACGATATATTCCAGCTATAATTGTCGTTGAAATTCGTCGATTCTCCAACAATTATACGATTGCCATCGCTTCGTGCAACTTTATCTCTCTATATTACTGTATAGATTATTGCAAATAAAGATTTTCAAAGTAAAGCTTTTACTGCGAGCTACTTATATAGAAAGGCATTTGTTGCAAATTTTAGCCAACATGTGTGGCTTTGACACTGTAAATTACCAACAGGAATGTCCATGTGACGGAAAGACCGAAAACAGCATCCGTGACTCACTGGCTCCTCCCAACTTTCATTTATCTATACTGAAAACGCGTTCAAAGTTGCACTGCGTATGCGGGAGGTGAAAAGGGGGAAACGAGACCACTGACCAATCGGGGAGCAGGTCTGATGCAGTTGGGCGTTCTTGGTCACCGATAGCCACTCCCAAACTCATCATAACTTCTCCCTCATTGGCCAAAGGTCTCATCTTCCCCTTAACTCCTCCCCCAACAGTGCAACTTTGAACATGGTTCCAGTATAAAACTGCCAAACAAAACAGCTATTACTACTCAAAACGGCAATGCAACGTACCTTCACATGAACATTAGATACGAAGTAATTTGTCCACGTAGTGTTCCAACGTAACACTGTTTCGATTTTAATAGTACAACTTCGAAGAAAATTAAATTTCTCAGATGATACATTGTTAAGTGCTCGTACAAAACGGTCACTTGGCCATAACAAAACACTGTGATCCGAATACGTACTCCAAAATATAGAGGCCTCATTTGGTCCTGGACGCGATACAATATATTACGTAGAACTTGTCTGAACTGACGTTGATGGGACCTATTATGAATATAATCTTCTGGACGTTAATAGTTGAAGCAGTAGTATCATTTCAGACAAGTTTTACTGTACTTCGCGGCGCATTTATGGTTTTTGAAGCAAAATAGGAAAAAAAGTTAAGCAATGGGAGTGCGTAAGATTACGAGCACGTAGGAACAATTTGTAAAAAGCAGCTTAAATATCACCAGTATTTTTCTCAGTTCGAAAAAATGGCAGTTTTAAGCTCTGAATATGTGTACGGCCCTTATCACGTATTGCCTGCAGAAAGGACATTCGTTCATGAGTCGGCCGCAATTGGTGCATGTCGCCATGTGGCCGCATTCTAGCAGTACGCAGTCGATTGGCGCGTCCATGCAGATTCTACACATGTCATCGTCTTTCAGAGTCGACACTGAAAGACAATCAAATATTTCCGTACATTTTCGGTACGTTATTACCTAGACGTTGTCACGCAATCCCAAAGCACGCGCGGAACAGATGCATCGCTCGTGCCGTAGTCCTGATGCTAACTGGCCCTGTACACATGCATAGCGTTTTAACCCCTTGGTTTTAAACCTGGGGATCCCATCCTTACCTTCTCTTCCCAACCTAGTAAGCAAGTGTGCTAACCCGTAGACCCATATGGGTTGCAGCGCAAGTATTTTTAACGAGCACATTTCAGGGTCCACAGCGAATCCTTAGGAAGATATTCTAGTCAATTAGAAGATGGGGGAAAGCGGAGAAAACCAATCACAAGCTGGCAGGATAACTAGAAAACTCCTTCACACTTGCTTGACCCAGGATTGAACTCAGGATATAACCTGGGACAACGGAGTAGCTGTGCTGTACTCTATCCGTAATAAAGTTTATTTTACGGTATTTCTTTCTCGTCCATTTCTTACTTTCTGTTTCATATGCTAACGGGTTCTGTACTTCTGCAAGTAACTGCATGGAACCACCAATACTTAACGTATTTTTCTCCGTAAACTTTTACGGTCCAACCGTAATTTGCCGACAAAGTAATCCTTGTTATGGTGGTAGCCTACTTCCCTACACGAGCAAGATGACTACCCTACCAAGGTTTCTTGATTGGCACAGTAGTAGTCCAATTTATTCCAGGGATAAATTACCAGTGACAATTATTGCCATTACGGATGAGCTTCCAACAAATATGACGTTTTACTCACGAAAAGACAGTAACTAATTAACACCCATCGTTATTTCATGCCTCAAAATAAGGTCCACCTGCTGTTTATGTTCGTCCAAACCTTCACAAAAGGTATTTAAATCGTTATCCATTATCATCCAACTATTCCTCGAGTTATTAAAGGTGAACTGAAACGGTTTTTCAAGGTACCTGCCCTGAAACTTAACCAACGGGAAGAAAAACAATGAAGAAAGCAAGTGTTATTACAACAAAACCTGTAGAAATTAGCATGTAAAAAATTATGTTTTCATGCTCACAGAATTTTACAGATTGTCAAAACAGGAGGTCAACTAGCACATGCGAACCTCCTAACTTAATTGCTAATTTACAGAGATTTTGTTGCAACAGCTGCCTGCTTCATGGCATTTCTTTCGTTTTCGTTTAGTTTCAGGGTACCATACAAAACAATTTCAGTTCACTTTTAGGATGCCTATCAGATGATGTATAACTCCTATCTTTACAGTAGATCTCACCAGCACAATCTCGATCACCTTATCGTCAAGTAGCGAAAGAACGTTGCGATACATCGGACCACGCGATGTCAGGTGCGTAAAGGCGATTGTCATCATGCGAGATTCTGCCCAAGTAATTACCCTGACTGTCGTAATGGCGTCCAAAAATCATACCCTGGTGCACAGCGTTGCACCCATTGCGGATGACGAGTTGCAACTTTAAACATTAGTAATACGCCAAAAGCAGAACTTGCAGAAGAGCAATTGGTTTCGGGAAATAGTTACATTAAAAGTTAAAGCTAATGAATTGAAATAAGTCGTACCATTCTCCTTGTTCTCCCTCCAGAGCCTTTTGGTCCTGTCGACTAGTTCCCATTTCTCGCAACATCCTCGGTAATCGACGGAGCTACGCAGAAGCAACCCCTTAAGTTGCTGCACGCCGAGCATCTCGATGTCCTCTTCGGACGCCAGGTCTCTGAGCATCAACCGGCGTCCTCCAACGGGCACGGCAACTTCCTCTTCTTCCGCCTACAGAAGCAACCGTTCATTAGAGGGCGTTTACTGAACTTACATGTCAAAATTCCAGTATTTTCAAGGATATTTATAACCATTTCCAGGTTACGTAACGCACCACATTAATCCCATTGAAAACTTAATTAATAAGTGGAACTAACCATCGAATTTCAAAAGTCTGATGCTCAATTGGTATTTTGTTCTAAACAAATTAGAAGAGGAGCACAGAAATCAATCAACCAAATTATGTAGTGTCAAAAATTACGCATTTTTCCAGGATTAATAAAGAATTCCAGTATTTCCAATATCAGTAACCCATCAATTGAAAACTTACCACCGGTTCGAGCCGAGCAGGAGCAACTTCCCCGGTGTCCTCACTATTAAGGCCAATATCTTCGACGGCATCCACGTCGTTTTCCTCCTCGGTCCCGGTCTGCATCTCGACCGGTCCTCCGTCGGGTTCCTCGCTCGCCGGTTCAACGTGTACTACGTTACTATTTAAGGTCTGGTGAAACACCAACGAGGACGTTAGAGGTGGGAAACTAAATGCACGGTTTCAACATCGTAAGCCAAAGTTCACCTCTATGAAGTCTGTACCGGGCTCTCCGGCTTCATCAGGCACGCGTTGGTCTAAACGTTGAGGGACTTTGGCATCGGCGGCACCGCAAGATACGAGCACCAGTTCCACTAGCTCCGTCTTCTCGCAACACGTATGACTAGCAACACCCAGGGCGTTGAGAATGGTGCGAAGATCACGCACGTGCATGTCCATCAGACGGTCGGGATCTCGAGGCACGCTGGCCAGAAGCTGGCACCGTCTACACCGCGGCCTCTCGTCCGAAGTCGGCGTCTCGGGGCCTTCGAGACACGAAGGGCACACCGTTTTCCCGCACTCCGTGCACGTCCTCTGCAAAAATACAAATCGCATCAAGTCAGGTTTGAACACATTATAAAGGTATGTCAGCATACTATAAACATTGAGCGACTTCACCTTGCGTCCAAAGAAAGAGAACTTGGTGCAGCAGACATCGCAACGTCCTCTTAGATTGCTAGCTGCCGGTTTGTTATTTCTGGGAGGAGCCCTCGAAGGCCGATTGGTTCTTTGGTAGTTTCTTGTATTGTTGCTGTTGTTGTGACCGTTGTTACCGGTTGCGGTTGATGATGTACCAGTTGAGAATGTAGAGTGGGTTGTAGTAGTATGTGATTGGGCCTGGGCCTGAGTGGCCCATGACCTGTTCCTGAATACAGGGGTGGTACCCATCACGACCTCCAGCTGAACATTGTCTGAAATTGCATCAAAAATGGCACAACTCAACGAATATATAATTAATAATGTTATCCATTAACTGATAACACATTTAACTTATTTAGTGAGCAGTTATTGGCTGAAAAACGTTCAACAATGGCGTCCTTATACAGAGGAAAACCCTTGGGAAAACTTGTTTTAATTACATGAGATTGCACAATAGGGTTGCATAATTAAATTTGCATCATTACTGTCTCCACATTTAAAATGACAACAGAAGTCATGACACTATGACCATTGGACTTCAGCCTAACACCCTGACCTAGATACACATCACATTTCATACACAAGTTTGTTTAAACAATATTTAAATGAAGGAGTTATATTTAGGTTCAAATGACGTCATTCCTACCTGTGGTCCTCCAAAGGAACAATTTTTATTTTGCTGTTGTCACACGATAATTTGCGTTATAATTAACCGAAGTTCATTGTGAAATGGGAAACCTTGAATAGTATCAAGAAACTGACGAAAGAAAATATACATGTGACGATGACGTCGCGATAACGGCGTTTTAAACAAGATTATGGGATTAATCCCGAGATGGGCGCTCCCCAGAAACCACGCTGAGTTGACAGCATTCATCATTTTTTAACGATTACATGCAATAAACCCTTCTGGGAAAAGCGAAATGTATTTTCAAAGGTACATTAGTTGGTTGACAAACGTACAGTAATGTATTTGAAAACGACAACTTACCAAATTTGGGTGTAAAAAAATAAATCTACGAAGTTGTGACGACCGTTTCTACGCTTCTTTCCTATCAACAAAAAATGATTGAGCGGCGCTGTTGCCAATCCCTCGTATAAAGCGCGTTCCGTATTTTAGAGAAATTCGAGAAACGCCAACTGCTTGCTTAATTTTTCAAAGTGATATTTTAGAAAAGCCTGAACTTCGTGCTATATATCCAGTACGAAGGTGAGAAACCATTTGTGAAACATATAAAGGGAAAATACCGAGAAAATACTCTTGATAAAACTCGATAAAAGTCGATAAAAGTACAAAAATGGCATATCGATACTGACAGATTGTGTATCGGTCTGTATCGGTAGATTCGTTACGTACCGGTATTTCTGACGCGGAAAGTTACGTTTGTACTGTTTTCGTTCATCGTCCAAAACACCCTGGTCCAAAACATGGAATTGTTGTCGGAGCAAGGTTTCCGAGCGGATGGCCGCAGATCGAACGAACTTCGCAAAATGCAATGCAGATTGGGAATTTTCAGCCAATCAGACGGCTCGGCTTACATGGAACAAGGAAACACCAAAGTTTTGGCTGCCGTTTACGGACCACACGAGGTTAATAAGCCTTTTCTTCTCACCATTTTTCCTCCATACATCCCCTAATCAAGACTTGCTCTGTTAATAATAAAGAGTACAGACCACGATTTATATACCCCTCGAGTCTAATAACCCCGCCTACATATATGTAATGTCCGCACTGACCATTTCCGGTTTTTCAGCGCCACCTGATATAACACAATCCATAACTTCATAAAGATATTTGGCCGCCATTAACCCAGTCATTTCTGTACATTAGTTGAAACCAAGGTTGAAACACAATGAATGACCCACTGCATTTTCCCGCAACAGCTGAGCACTTGGCAATTTGTTGTAGGATGTCAAGTATTCATGTTGCAAATATTTTTCCCCAGTGATGGAATTAAATCATTGGTCTGACCATATGTCTGACTGTCATAATGGCGGCCAATTATGAAGTGCAATTGTAGCTTCAGGACCCTTTTCATTGAAAATCTTGCAATTGGTTAAAGATTCAGCTACAATCTTTTTGGGAAAAGTATGTACCTGAATCTTAACCATTAATTGGAAAATTTCTGCAGGTGAGAGGCAGCAGAACGAAGATTTTGCACGACACTGCATTGATCAACTGCCAATACAGCATGGCAACGTTTAGTACTACCGAGAGGAAGAAACGTCCACGTGGAGACCGAAAGTCTCACGAGATCACGTCCCATCTTCGGCAGACTTTCGAAGCCGCCATCCAGACAGAGCTTTATCCCAAATCTCAGATCGACATTTACGTCGAGGTGATTTTATAATGGGCTTTCAAATGAGACTGAGACAACCACTATATGGGCACCCTAAATGAATAAATTTCCTGCCCACAAATTGGTTCTTAAAATGATAATTTATACTGCATTTCATTAGTAGCAACGAGGAATTTCCCATTTATATACATACAACGTTCCATGTTAAAAACTCGTTCCTTCTAACGAAACGCAGTTTAGACATGTTTCGGCTCTAGTAAATCACCACATTGGGTGTCGGAACCAGATATTGAACAGGCATGACCGGGATTGGATCCAGGGACTTCTCGGCAGTAGCAAGGCAGCTGCTACTATCAATCTAGTAAAGATACTTATATTCTAGATTAACTAACTATATGTTAACCCACACTATCCGAGTGTCTAAATCATAGTCCATGGAGACTATGTTTAGATCAATTCTCCAAAATACTTGCCATACATTTAGTCTCAGTTTCATTTAAACGTCCTATATACTAAGGTGCAACTCAAGGCTTGGTATTACTTTGAGTTGCACCTTACTACTTACTAGATATGGTATACTCTTTTCAAGCGAGACTTTGCAGTGGGGCGGCGAGGCGGGGTGGGACGGCGGGCTGCTGCGGCGGCGAGCTGCGGTGCAAAGTCTCGCTTGAAAAGAGTATAGGAGTTTGGAAATTGTAATAATATGAATTGATACGTTTTGAAGGTGTTGCAGTCCGACGGCAGCAACTTCTCCGCCTGCGTCAACGCGGTCACTCTAGCTCTGGTGGACGCGGGGATCCCACTAAGAGATTACGTCTGCGCTTGCACGTCCACTCTCGTCAAGTCCACCGCGTTGGTAGATGCCAGCTACTTGGAGGAATCCAACGGAGGACAGCCGTTGAACGTCGCGTTCCTACCCCGGTCCGAACAGATGGTCCTGGTCGAAATGGCTTCCAGGGTTCACTCGGATCACCTACAGAAATTGCTAGATGCTGCCACTCAGGGATGCAGGGACGTCTACGCCATCCTGGACCGTGCGGTGCGAAGCCATCTTGCGGCTGTTGGAGCATGTCACGGATCGCATTGAATTATCGCACCGGCCATTTTCGTTGTTAAATGTGGACTCGTACCTTGTAACTTTCAACGAAACCGTTTTTGACTGTCTCATTACCGGCAAATAAAAGGAACTTCACCTTGAGCCACGTATCGCATCGTAAGATAAAGGATAAACTATTCGTTTATTTATTATCCACTTAACCTGGAAACTTCCATATTCATTCCCATCCACCAGACGGCCAAATGACGAGCATGGTCAGCACAGAAGAGAGTCATCTAGTTGTTCATCTCTTGGTTCCGGTAAATTGGCAACGCGTCTGAGTACCTTGGTCACGACGTCGGCAAGGGCCTCGCAAGCTCCTGCGTCCAGTATTTTTAAAACCATCTGAAATAAAATCACAAATTGTTTGAACATTGCTGTGTTGCAAGACTTTTGTCCATGTTTTGATTTTATGGCATTTCATTGTGAAAACTTATGTTTGTAATTCAGACCACGGGTGCTTTTAGGAGCTAATAAACTGCTGTTTCAGATTCAGCTTGCTTGAAATTTTTATACCATGACGTTTTCTAGCAGATTGTCTCCAAATTCAAATGTTAGCGGGACTTTTGTCACTGTACGTACTACATGAAAAATAACTGAGCGAATCAAACCTGATAAGTTTCTTCGCCGTGTCGCAGTTTCAAGATGGATGCCAGGGCGACTTCGCTGCTGGACCTCACGGCAGAATTCTTCTCCTTGGTGCCATTGACGAGCATGGGCACCAACATCTTCATTACGGCATCAGGTACCACGCCGGGTGCAGCGCACTTCGTCAAGAAGTTAACCACTTGCGTGACTAGTAGTTTTACTTCGTTCATCACGTGGTTCATACACTGAAATGGGATCATCGTGCTCATTTACTGTATTGTTGGATAAGTGTGTGAAAGTGGCGCTTCGTACCTTGGCCAGGGCCTGAACCAGTTGAGGAGGGGCAGCGATACTCTCGCGTATAACGTGCCGCAGGAAAAATCCACAACCTCGCACGCCACTCAGAACTACGGGAATCTATTACAATGAAATGTAATGTAGTATGATTAGGTCCTTGTGAAATCTCGTGATCCATCAGAGTAAATCACATGATTTCTGACTTCAGATCACATTTATAACAATTACTCAGTTATTTTGAATCACCCTGTAAAAATGTTACCTTGTCCGATGCCAAGTTTTTGAGCAGTAACTTCACAACGCGTTCACTTTTGGCGACATCGAGTAACTTCTGAGGGTTTTCCGCAAGGGCAACCGTTAAAGCCACACTCTGGCCGTGCCGAATGGTCCAATCTAGTGTTGGGTCATCACCTGCAAGTACGGGAAACGTAAAAACAGATGTAAAGTTGTCATCCTTTCGGCACATATCCGTAGATACCGACCGGTAACTCCGTCGCAGAAGTGTCGAAATTCGTTATCGAGCATCCACCGTGAAAGAGCCCCTAAACAACCGGCAGCAGTGAAACGGATCGTGTCTTCCGGAGACGACAGTAAAGTTTGAAGAGTGCACAAGACAGTCGACCGCACGCCGTCGCTCATCTTGTCACCCGCTGGAGTGACGATGCCTCGTAAAGCTTGCAACATGGTTTCCCTTTCAAAATAAAATAAGTATCCAATGCAAATTGCCACATTATACCCTACCAGTTATCAAAAGTATTTTGGACCATTTTAGGATTTCCACTAAGACAAATTTAAAATATAGTTTCACACTTAGAAATGTAGTTTTTCCAAGATTCATAGTACGAATATATGTGATTAATGTTTTGGATACAGATTCAGTAATATTTCGGCAACATCAGTAGAACAGCAATATTAATACTGTATTTAGAGTTTATGATGTAAAATATAGACTTTTATAGGTTTTATAGGTTCAGTGGGAAAACTGATATTTGGGGAACCATTCGAAGCGCAAACCTGATTGAATTATCTTCAGAATTCCTGATGTGCGTATGCAGTTCCATGAATAGAGGATCGGCTCTTGTATGGATCACAATGAGATGACTGAGTGCAGTTGCAGATTTGAGACGTACTAGTCGGTTCGTATCGCAGAGAGCTTTCAGAAAAGTTGTCTGCAGTTGTGGCAAGAAAGGCTTTAATACTGCACCAACCTGAAATAAAGACACGGTTACTTCTATAGATGCAACGCTATATCGGAAACAACCACACCGTACAGTACCTTAGCCAGAAGAATGGCCAACGTGTCGAGCACGGCCACTCGCACGTTCCAGTTGTATCGGTCACCGAGGATCCGGATCAAAGGGCCGGTGATGTTGACCAAAGATGATTTGAGGGACTCCGGGCTTGTCAAACATATAACCTCACCCAATCCTATCGAAGCTTGCTCTTTCAGTTCCGGTGAACCGTTCAAGATGGCCTCCCGGAAGATGGGAACCAAAGGTGCGATGCCCTTACGCGTAATCAACAATATATAAGTCACGTGATCACAAGTGCACGATGTACCATTCACCAAATATGTACTTTTGGGAGACAGAAACCGGGAAGAAGCGTCTTTCCACTCAGATCTCCCGCAGCGAAGCGAATAGCCTGCCGCAGGTTGCCAACTTGCTCTTGCTGTTCTTGGCTGTCCAAGTTCTGAAAACACGTTGAATCACCTCGTTTAGGATATATGGTAGTTCAAGCAACAGTGGAGACGAGAAGGGTACCTTGACAACGGCAGAAAGAGTTTCCCAAGCGAGTTGCAGAACGGTGTCGTCCGTGTCGTTGAACATGTGCAGAAGTCCGCGGAGTAGTTGAGGCACATCCTGCTTGTAGTCGGCTTTGGTCTGGGAGCAAAAGGCGCACAGGAGGAGGACGGCTGCCCTTCTCTGCATGCCCTTGTGGTTTTTGGCCGATTCCAAGAGTTCGTCGAGCGCCGTGTGAACACCTTGCGGCTCCACGACGGACAGCAGCACCGCTTCACAGTGCGACAAAACCTAGTTACAACAGGTGAAGGACAATGAGCCAAGTGGATTTGTAACTAAGGGATGGATAATAAGTCCTATTCCTTCACTTCTAATGTGCTAATGGGACCCGATATTATAAATCTGTTAGCGTGAGCAAATTGGAAATGACTATGAGGCGCGGAGTACTGGAAAACTTGATGAAGTGTACCTATTAGTGATTCTCCATATTAAAGACAAAGCTTATCTTTGACATTTCTGTAAAGGTCATCTCGTCTCTAACTTATAAACCACTCTAGTTACGGACAAATTTTCAATTTATTACAAAGTGGACTTTTTATCCATCCTGCACAGGTGATTATAACTGAAGTCGTACCTCCTCTTCAGCTGGAGTGTTGATGGCTTTCGTGAGCGCAACCAACAAGGCCGGCAAGATCTTAGACAGATGTTTGGAAAGGGCTTCGCCGGCGACCGAAGCGAGGACAGAAAGAGCGGCCGTGTTAACCGGGTTCGCCGTTAGCTGCGGGATGATGTACGGCAGCACCACTCTGCCCTTGACGGACATGACTTGTCGTAATCCTTGCAAAGTATAGTCACCAACAAGAGGATCATCCTGCAGGCATTATAGAAATTATCCAGGTGAAATTCAGATTTTACCAAATCATCATTCCAACAAGTTGTAGACACAAAACCAAAATGATTGTATTTACCAGTTGCTTAAGTAAAGGTGTCAAGATCTCCTCCAGAGCACGAACGCCAACTGTGTTATGGAGGCTTTCGAAGGTCTTGGCTGCCGCAAGGCGAACTTCGGGCAAAGGGTCGCAAAGTGCTTTCCTGCAAATAATGAATATTTAATTATTTGAATATTATAGTTTCATTTACATTAAATGCAAAACATTTCTATATTCCCTACTTTCATATGCAAACAAATTCCTACCTGACGGTTGGAACAAGGTTGTCCACAAATGAGAGGACCATCTCTCGGCTGGTGGACGCCAGTATCTCGCTGAGGCCCACGCACACACCTTGCCTCTGGTCGGCTTTGTCCGATTCCAGACCTTTTTCCAGTATTGGAATTATTTCCGGCAACACTCTTTCGCCAAGCTTCCTCACCAAGTCTCCCAAAGTACGCGCAGCCACCTGAGAACCAAATTAAACATAACAGCATTACAGAATGCGACGTAACCTCCTTATAAAGGACTTCCTAAAAATGACAGCCATCCGATAAGATACACACTCCACTGTATTACATTATTACGTGCTGCTTGAATAAATAGTAAACAAAATTATTTCAAAGGACTTACCTGGCGTTTGTCGTAACTTTTGCTCGCCAGGCATCCCAGTAGCAACGTGAATAACGTCGGAAGTATTTCCCGTAGTGTTTTTGGGGTGTTGGTGACAACAATCTTCCAAACGTGCAGGGACGCTTGTCTAACCATAAGAGCAACATCGGACCGTCCCATGTACAGACCGGACAGAACCCGGTTCCTTCGATCGGACCCCAAAGTCAGCATGATTGCCTGAAAGTTACCACGCGTTAAACTGGTGAGATCACTTTGATCGGGACGCAACATCACGACAGGTACCTTGTGGGAATGTTCCGTCCCGAAATTATCATCCTCGTCAACACTCTGAGTCGTCATCTTTCCCGATACACCTAACAACGATACATTTTATTCCCTGAATATGATCACTCGGCTTCATTTGTACATTTTTAATTATTATAACGTACCTGATATCTTGTACAGAAGATCTCCTAGCAGTTGAACCGAGCTGTACCTTATTCGCCAGTTCTCATCGAAAAGTCCTTTCTCCAACTCCGGTAACAGCAGAGCAATCGCGTTTTCCGCGTACAGATGTACCATCCTTTGCCCGGCACGCAGAGCGGTATCTCTGACAAACTCATTTTCATCAGCCAGAGCCTGAAAAAAAACGAAACCATCTGTCTTCACCTTGTGATATTATATGTACGCCAAATAATGTTCATTTCTAATTAATATTCGTGCTAACGATCCCATATTGCTCAATGACAGGAAAATAAGTCACTATTTGGCACCTAACTTACTTTCAAGATCGGCACGATAATCTGGCCAATGTAAGGAATGAATTCCTGCTGGAAAACTCCCGGCAAGTAGATGAACAGCATGATGTACCCGTCCTTGACGTGCGGCGCGATGTCCGATCTCTCGGCAGTGGCTATTATATCTGGCATCAGTTTGTGAAGTTTCTCCGTTCCCAGTCCGCCAACCACCTCACTCAGACCTGATTACGTAGACAATATTCAAAGTTTTAATAACTGAATCCCAACCGAGTAAAGCAGGGCCATTTTGCACAAACCTTGCGCAGCGCCGGACCGGTCCACGGGACTTCCTTCCGAGGTTAAAGTTTGCATGAGCCACGGCAGGAGATCTTCGAAGCACGATTCACCAAGTCCTTTCACCATTGCACCCAATGCTCTGGATGCAACACCACGAACCTTAACGACAATGAGAAATTAACAGTAATAATTTACATCAAATATGAAGTTCGTAAAATCACAAGGTATTTGATTCCTCTTTTCATACAAGTTCATCATACCAGCATAGCACGTAACATCTGATGATTGCCACATTGCTGGTTGAAACATGTTATGCTCGTATGATGAACTGAATCGCGTGTACGAAAAGAGGAAATGCCTCGCAATCAGTAAGTACTAAATGATCATCTTTTAGTTTAAGGTTAGCAAAACAACTCGAACAAGTTTAAAATTATAAAGTAAAACAGGTGAACTCTTAGTTGCAATAGATACACACCTCCGGAACAGGATCTTGCAGCGATTGTTTCAACCCTGGAGTAACTGTCGGAAGGTAAGGTGCCAAATCCTACGTATGACAGATAAATAATCATCGTTGTTTTAAATAAATAACAAACGTAAGATAATGCAACATACCTTCTGATCGGTCAGGGAATACATGTTTCCGATGATCTCGGCAGCCATCTTACGGGTCTCGGTGGACCGATCTTGAAGAGCCCGCTGCACGACGGGCATTATGAGGGCCAGCGAAGGAGCATCCACAAAGTGGATGAACTTCGTGTCCAGCAGACGTTGCAAGCAGTTTGCTGTCTTCTTGGATGGCTCTTGGAGCGCATCGAGCAGCACGGGAACAAGCACTACGAGAGAGCGATTCAAATAACAGTGATAAATCCTCCAATTTCCCCTTAAAACGTAGGAAACGCAATTGAATCGATGAAGTATAATTACCTTGTATCTCTGGATTGCGAATGACAGAACCTATCCGTCGAAGAGCTTGACTTCCACCTTTCTGTACCCGCACGTGAGAGTCGGAAAGCACCTCGATCAGTTTCGGCACGATGCTAGGCAAGCAAGATGACAATTGCTTCGGAGCGCAGAATGCCATCGATCCCAGAAGTTCAATCGATCCTTATAAATAAAACCAACTTAACGTATAAATACGTTTTATGATGGACATGAAATTAACGGGACCATTCACAAAGTACTATGTCAGGTTGTCGCACCATTTCATATCAAGTAACACCACACCACATCACTGGAAATCCCGGAAAATGTATAATTTTTGACATTCTTCAAACATAATTTTGTTTATGGATTCCTGCGTTCCTCTTATAATTTGTTTGGGACAAACCATATTAAGCATGAGACTTTTGAAATTCGATGGTTCATTCCACTTATTCATCAGTTTTTAAGGGATTAATGTGGTTTGTTATGCAACTATCTTTCACTTTATTTATTTTGTGTCATGGAAAAAGTTATAAATATCCTTGTAAACAAGGGAATTTGAAATGAAAGTTTAGTAGACACCCTGAATGCCCTCTGAGCATTACGTACTTAGTCAATGGTCCCAATGGTATACAACACACCTATTTTAGTCCTCCATGAATCCTCCTCTAAAGCCGCCAACAGAGACGGCAAGACGAGTTTCACTCCGTGCGCGCTCAGTTTACTCATCACGGCCCTCGAAGTAGCATTGGTGGCTTCGCGGACTTGGTGGCTGCTGTCACCGTAACACAGCAGCAGATGTGGCAACACGTGCACCACGTAAGGCTCGAATAGCCGCCCCAACGTGTGGCAAAGTGTTTCAAACGCAAATAAAGCTCCTGGAATAAAAAAAAGTCTCCGTATTCTCCTTTGTTCAAACATGAAATAATTTCTTGATTATCTTCACCTTCTCTACGACGGAAATCCTTCTTGTCCTGCACGGCTTCGGTTAGCGTTGCCATGATCTCCAATTGTTTGAGTGCCAAGATGCCGATGCCTTTGACGATGCCGGCGATGCCGTAAGCGGCACCTTTGCGTTCGCCGTAGTTCTCTGACGTGAGAAGACGCTGCAGAAGTTTCTGCATCAGTGGTCCAGCTTCGTCTTTGATGGCTGGAACTAAGGGCGGCAAACAGTTGGCAACAGCCTCTTGAACCTGGAAAAGTTTAATCACGGTCATTCTCAAGTCAGTAAGCCATCGCTGCGACAAACATAATTCCCCTACTGGTCTCATCAAATTACACCTTATAAACTTTCTCCTTATAAACATTACAAATAGGAATTGAAGTGTTACGCTCAACTCTTGTACAGTAATTCAGGATTGCAAATCCTCTGGAAAACCTGGAAAAGGGGATTCTTGATCCTCGAAAAGTTTAACATTTCCAAGTAAATTAACACATTATTTTTTTATAAACTTAAAGATTCCACCCTAGAAAGGCTTGTATAGTCTTATGTATAAATTTTCCTTAATTTTTTAGCTAAAATCTAAATTCCATAAGTTTACCAGATTTGCCAGAGTGGTATGAACCCCGATTTGCCCCGTATCTTCTTTTATAGTATGAACTAAGCAGCAATCGAGGCAGAAACGAACCTGTTGCGAAGGAGTGGACAGCGTTTCGATGAGCCGCAACACGATGGGCTTCAGTTTAGGATCTTCTTTGGGAAAATGTCTGGCCAAAGTTCCCATTAAGATCACAACACTTTGACGAACAGAATCGAAACTCTTCGTATTCGGTGCCATCACCAACACTTTTTCCAGAAGTGGCAATAGAGAGTTGACACTCTTCTGCGTAATACAAAACATACAAATCATTCGTGAGGAGGATCTAAAGAATTTGTTTTCTTAACGCGATTAACTTTGCATCTTTGATTTGTATACAGTTCCAAATAATATTAAACTATTATAATTTGCTGTATTAGTTATTAGGTGTCTACGTATTTGTCATGCGCCAGTTGATCTTTATAGTTTCGTTATTCATTTGTAAAAGAATTTAATTTGAGTAGTGCAGCAATAATTTAATATACACGAGATGAACTGGGAAATTATGCTAACACATTTACCATAAATTTGAGAAATTGCAAAACTACATTTACAAAAAACACAAATGACACAACAAGAATTACTGTAAAAGTTAAAATGGTTGGGCTGTCGTATTTTAGTGGATATTTGCCATTTAATATAAAAAATCCACGTCAACCCACTCATTTACGCCCTTGCTGCAGCGTTTACCCATAGAAATAAATACAAATAAACGCAACAGGGGCACAAGTAACTCCGAATCAAAAAACAACAAAATGTCAATTGGGAAAATTACCTTCACAGGGATTTGATTTTCGTAGAAAAAGACATGCGACGGAAGGGTTCCACTTTAAAAGTATACTTAGAGACCAGATGAAGATATATTACCATGCCATGAGTATCGACAATCGCAAGGGCAGCTTCCAGCATCTGCACCCTGACGTGGTCATTACGGTCACCCAGCGATTCTTCCACAAAGAACGCCATCAGCTTCACCGCCTCAGTCTGGTCCAGATGTTTAACGACAGCACACAGGACACCAGCTACACCACTTCTACCCTGCCATTTGTCCACAGGGGCCTCCGAGATCACCCGTCCAAAATCATCAAGCACAGGTGGCGGAATCTGGCGATACCATGCATTACGAACATTGTAACACGTGATTCAAAATAACATATATATGCACACGAAAGTACCACTAGTAACTTCCTGTACGTCGACAGCAGGTTCTTCATAACCCCGGAGATCTCCTTCTTGTGAAACTCAATCAACTTCGCCAATCCGTCGGCCACTGAATGACGAACCACCGGCTGATTGTGCGTCACGTCGCACAGCAACGCCGAACAAAGTGTTGCCGGAGGAGGACTTACTTCAAGAAGTTCCCACAGCCTGAAATTAATAAATGACTCCGCTAACATCGCGTCCCAACAAACAATATTACCACCCGTCGAAAGGATAAACTGGAATCGTACCTGCCGGCAGCCTCCGCAACACTATCCTCAGGGTCAAACTTAGCGATCCAGACCCGCGTTAAAACCTGAAAACCTTGTTTGGTTTCCTTATTGGTCTTCATGATATCGGCCAAACATATGAGAGCCTGTTCAAGATACATGTAATATTTTAAACATTTAAGAAAGTGACTTCGCAGCTGGGACAAACCGTCACGGTTCAACTTACGTCAACGGCAGCTTTGCGGGTGCCCGTAATGCCGGATTGAAGAGCTTGCAGCAAGACGGCAACTTCGCTGTCCGATGCCATGGCACATCCGAGGTCACCGCAAGAGGCTTGGGCAACTTCCACCAAAGCTTTACCGGCCGTGAACTGCGTTCAACATCACATGACTCAATTACGTTGAAGCTCTCGTATTGAATATAACGTACAAGTTACTCTACCTGAAGACGGCTGCTAAGGTTGTCACTCACGTGGACTAAGACCTTCAACATCTGAAGTCTTGGAAGGAATTCCGGATTACACTGCAATATACGTGAACGTATTCATTGGACGTGTATTTCCAAAAAGTGGGAACCTTGCATTGGGGGAAATTATTCAGCACTTTACGCAAACCGACCTCATCCGCGTCATCGGGGTTGGAATCCGGGTCGGTGTTGCTGTTGTCACGTAGCTGAGCGTGTATCAATAAGAACTGAAGTGCAGTGTCCAGCAAATTCTCTTGAGCAATACCAGTGACTTTCCCAACTAGTAGAAGTGCCTCCAAAAAGGGGAAAACGTAAGCGAAGGCCGGCGCTGTCATCGCGTTCATCGTCTTCTTCGGGTTGCTCAACGGGAATTGAAAATTCACCGGCAACCTGCACAGCAAAATAAATGTTTCAAATTAAACCATTATTGCGTGTTTTGAGAAACAAGTACATATAAAGAGAATAAAAGAAAACAAACACATGGTTTTTATCCAATTCATCATACCAATCTGGATTACCATTTTGCCTGACTTTTCTAAAAAGGATTTCCAGAGTATTTAGGCAAACTTTCCATAGTATATTCTACGTAGGTCAAACCAGTTTGATTGCAATCATTTTCGAAATAATTTCATAATTTAAAACACAATCAAACTGCATATTACATATTATTTAGATTTATATTAATTTCCCTAAATTCCACATGTTTTTGGCACAATTATGGCAAATTCCCTGAGTTGCCTGTTAGTAAGTAGAAACCCTGAAACAGGGTATACTTGCCTGGGTTTCATGCTGATGAGCTGTTCCAATCGCCGCTTGATTACCTTGGACAACACTTCGGTTTGTTTTGCAGGAATCTTTACAGGTGGCAGAGCGAGAATCTCCAATGTTAATCGTCCGATAACGTCCCCTAAAATGAGTTCCCAGTCAATAACATTATACTACATCGCGTTACGTCGATGAGCATCGCGCAGTCCTTACCTAACACCGCCGCTTCTCCGGTAAGGGCGCATTTGCGCAGCCCCAGGTACATGGAGTGAACTTTATCTCGGGCCAGTGGCGATGTTACAAGTTTCAGAATGCAAGGGATTATTTGATGGCAGTGAAATCCCACCGCCTTCGGGTTGCCGTCGGTGGCGGCCGCGAGAAGCGAGTCCACGTGCTCCAAACAGGAATAACGCTGTCAAATCATTAGACATTAGTATGGTTTGTATAATTGGAGTAGTACGATGTAAACAGGACAATCATAATAGTTTTAAAACTGTCTAATACATTTAGAGCGAAATGCAATTTGAAATTTACCTCTTTCAGACGTTTCCTGATTTCAGATTCTTTCGCCAGCTGCAATTTCAAAGCTTCCTGTTGTTTCGATGTCAATTCAGGAACACTGTTAATATCCTTGGTCTTCTTTTTCGCTTCAAGTTCCTGCAAAAATCCCCTTACTGAAATCTTGTACAGGAAGTAACTGTAGTTTGCGAATCACATTCATTAAATGCTCGTGTATTCCGAGATTGAATTGAACAAACTTTTGTTTGCATTTTACAGGATAACTGCAGTTTGTTCAAATTAATTTTGGTATTTGACAAAAACCTACTGCAGAAACCCACCATTTAATTGAACAAATTGCAGAAGTTTTCTGTGTCATAATCGACAAAATTTGTGTTTTATTGGCTATACGTAAAATCAAGAGTGATGAAATATAAACCAACCTTTCTTAGCTCAATTTCTTCCATTTGATCCTTAAAAGAATATGCTTTGCTTTCCCTTTTGATGTTCTTATCAGGAACTATCTCTTCTCGATAACTGCACAGAAGGATAATTAAATGAAAGTTAGCATTGGCAGATTCGCAATAGATATGTAAACCAAATGAATTCTTACTTGTTTATAACAGATTTGTCACACAGTTCCCCATCCTTGGCATTAAAAATATTGTATTCATCTTTTGTCGCAAAGAACACAGATTCGTCCGCAAATTCTTTTAAAATGAATGCCATCATGTTCGACAGGAATTCTTTGGGGGCTAATCGGCACATTGTTTTGACAATGTTAGCTGAAATCTGCAAACAATAAGGTACTAATTATTGGAAAAGTTGTCGAATGCAAGATTAAATAAACGTTCAACATTATTACTTCTTTAAGTGGCCTTTCGGCAACTATTTCCTTCCAAAGTTTGTTGCAGTTTTTCTTAATCACATCTGCAGGAACTTGACCCATCCGCTTACAAATGTGTTCCCACAAATTAGGATAGCAGACCACTATAAGTAAAAATAAACGGTGCCGATAACTTAATAACCTTTTACATTAATCTCTTTCCCTTGTTGACAATCACATGTAATATGCCACTTACACAGGGATGGGTGATGGGAACAAATCAACGCCTCCATTACGATGGCAGCATGTAGTTTCTTTCCAGTTGAATTGGTGGTACAAAGAAGTTGCATCACACGAGCCACGTGACAAGCCCTAAAGTAAGTTACCATCTCGGTGGTGGTGGTGGTGGTGGTACCAACTTCATTTGCTTCCAGCAATGGTACATCATGTCCGTAGACCTGAAAGATTACAATGATTGACTTACTGTCGAGGAAGATATCAGGTGTGATATTACATGCAAGTTTTAAAGGCTATTTCAAAGATAGACTGGAAATTTCAATATAGGTTTTACAGATTGAGCGGGAACCCTGTAATATTACATATTATAATACCAAATACACAATGTGTACCTTTACTTTCTGCTGCTTGAGCAAGAACGAAAGCTCGGTGAGTAGAGATAAAACAAGTTCAGGTGCTCCGGCCGAAGAAAGCAGACTTCCGATGACTGCGTGCGAGTGATCGCGGACAGATCGCAAAGGGTGAAGCAGAGCCTTAACCACGGCTTGCAGCAAAGGTCTGAAATATATTACAATAGCAAAGTATTTACTACAACATCATTCATCAGTCTTCAAATATAAACATCGTACCGTCCGGCAGTCTTCAGCTTCTGCGGAAAACTGGTAAACAGTCTCTGCGCGAGTACGCTCAATTGGA
Source organism: Glomeris marginata (assembly GCA_034696005.1). Taxonomy (NCBI): domain Eukaryota; kingdom Metazoa; phylum Arthropoda; class Diplopoda; order Glomerida; family Glomeridae; genus Glomeris; species Glomeris marginata. The sequence continues at coordinate 13,401 of JAQFZQ010000413.1, read as the reverse complement.
AGATCGCTGCAATAGTTTTAAAAATAGCAACTATTCAACTTATTATCGCAATCACTACACTAATAATAAGTATGCAGTAATACTATTCTGTCAAAAATCGGCAAATTATACCTTTTTGAAATAAATATGCAAAACTGTGCTACATATATGTATACCTTTATTTGTGTATAGTTATTCATTTATTTTATTTACTTTACTTATTTACCTATTTATTTAGCTACTTACTAACTTATTTATTCATTTAGAGTAACTTGCCTTCCTCTGATGCTGTGTAAATAAATTTATCACTTGCAAACAGCTGTTTTTCACCGTCCAGAATGATTGTCCATAGAAATGACAACTGGTTTCCTAAAAGCACAAAACAAAAAAAAACTATTAGCTATCATCACTACTCATTAATCTGAGTTATAAATCTCAAGTTTTCATACACGTGAACAGACAACAGCTTATTGCACAACATGGTTAGTTCAAACAAATGAAAAGTAAGAGTACGTACATAATACTAAATAAAATAAAGCGAACAAATTGAGAAAGTTACCGGAACATGAAAACTGAAACAATGGATGCATGATGTCTTTCTTACCATACTTTTCCTCAGTGGCAGCCAATTTTAAGAAGAGGCACAATGCAGATAGAGATTGGGCCATGATGACACAAGACGGGCAACTTAACGCCGCGACTTTTTCCATCGTAGCTTTGATTATCGGAACAAAAACCGAGCCGTTGGAAATCGTTTTTCCTACCAAACATACACAAGCAGCAAATTTAGTAACAAGTATAAAGCAAGACGAGAAGGAAATAAACATGTGCTTACGATTCAACGTTGCGTCCATGCAGCGGAAGTACGCGGTTTGAACCACAACTGTTGAGGTCTTCAAGTTGAACCCTTTCTGCACAATTAAATTTACAGTTAAAATGTTTACTATTCATATTGCAATGGTTCAGGGGTCGTAATAGTCACAATTATGGAAAATATAGGTCGACAAGTCAAAAACAAAGGTTTTTATAGGCTAATTTTTCAATAATTCTATGTTCCAAACCTCTTAGTAGGTTTTAACGGGATTTTATAGGTTGACTACGACCCCTGTTATAGTATTAATATTAAAATGTCATTGTACCGGAAACCAATTGAGCAGCTTTTCCGGAACGAAATTAACAAACTTCTCGCTCCACGCCGACAACGACGAAAGCACGTGGGTCAACGTCACTTCGTGCACTGAAAACGGTATTACAAGTGCCATAAATAACAGTTTTAAAACACTACAACGTATCCAAGATTCACCTTCTTGCTCGAGGATTTTGACCAAAGCTTCTGCAGCAATGACGGCCGAATTCTGATTGCAGGATGGCGACATGGAATTGTTGGCTAAAGCACCGATCCCCACGATAACGCTGACGCGCTGAGCGCTCAAAGTCAATTTCCCCTCGGAACCTGCACTTACCATAACAGTCATGTTGAGCGAGTAAGAACGACAGAACCAAAGGAACCTGAGCAGATACGCACCGTTCAATACGGATATGAAATGGCGAAGAAGGTCATCGATGGCGCCGCAGTCGCTGCCGCACCTTTTCACCAGATGCTTCAAAGCGATGGCAGCGTTGTCTCTGCAAGAGCTATCCATCGAGTGAAGATGAGCTGAACAACATTAATGTACATGTCAGCATTCGGAATGTATATACAGTGATGACTACAATATACTGACTTGCTAGCGAGCGGCCAATCTCAACGGCGTACCGACTCAGGTCTAACTGCAGCATGGCTAGCACATGAGCTATGCCTAAAACACAAAGTTAGATTAGACATTGAGGAACAAATGGTGTGTGTATGTTAAAGTGCGTTTGGCCACAAAACCGGTTTTCTCCGTTAAATAACGTTTTTTTCGAAGAACAGCCATGACCATAAAAGAACCGCAGCGTGTCAAAACGTATTTCAAACTAGTTAGGTTAATCAGTTTTGCCTCGGTAACATATAATGTCGTAACTCCCGTAACAATTGAGTATTTTAAAATGAAGTTCAGAGCTTACTCTCCAAATTGCCTTTGTACTACTATATAATTTGAAATACTGTACGAATTCCCCTCGTAACATTATAATGTGACACTCACTTTCAAGAGATATTTCTGCACTGCGAAGCATCGCTTTGCTTATCGCTGGCAAAAGTAACTTTGAAAACTCTTCGTCGGAAACTTGACCGATGACTCCGTTGCTGGATTCAAGAATGAATCTCTCCGGCTTGCTCTTGCTACCGAGAACCACCTTGACAAAAATCTCCACGGCCGTTTGCTGAAATCATAATTATATTAGTTACAGTCCGTCTGACTTTATACGAGACAAAAAATCCACAGTTTTACTTTGTAGGCATCAACGTGTTGCTGACCGCGAGACTTCACGAGGAATTGCAGCAGCACGGAGCTCAATACGACACCGGGAAGTGTCGCTTCCGCAAGTTGCAGTTGTTTGCAGAAACATTTTGTCAGGTTTTCGGACTGGAAATACAAGGAAATTAGGATGGAATAGTTATCACGCACACTGCTAATTAACCGATTTCCTTTACCACTGTCCACGCGAAACACAAGCGGCGCTTCGCTTTTCTAAGCAAGTGTCTGCAACCCGCTTCGCTAATCTTGTAAAGAAGAACGCTCACAGTCTCAACCTTTAATAAAGATAAGTTTTATAAAGCAACACTCGGGTGACAGGCGGTGAAAACCTTTCATCTGACACTTGCGAAACGTATTTACTAGGTTTGCGACAGTATCTTGTATACAAGCACCGTCCATGTTGTGATTGTCGGTGAACAGAATGCAGAGCCATGTGAGTGATGTTAGACATTTTTGGGATAGATTACGTCTGCAAGGAAATTATACATCAATTCATTGGCAATTGACTAATTGTGACTTTATGAAGCGAAAAGCGTGGTTCTCACGTTGCGTGCATCATTTTCATCTGGAGAGCAGCATCGTGGAAAGCTTTCACCAATACTACTGTTGATTCCTGGGTTTTTTCACTCTTCACTAATGTCTTGAAGAGGTCAGCACCAATGCGACGAGATTTGCTGTCTTGGTACTGATGCAACATCGATGGTAATGCGGTCATCAAGCAACGAATGGCCAACTCTAGGCTGTTGCCTGCAATATTATCACAATACTATTCAGCAACCACTCATTTAATATATGGTATAATAAACATATAAAGTATAAAATTCAATTTATAAACAGATCAATGTCAAAAATAATCATGTCTAAACACAAAGATATTTCATTATCTACACAATTATTTTATTGTTCACATAATTGATTACTTACAACAATACCAACAATATTAAACATTTACAAAAAATAAGAGCTTGGCGTACAGATTTAATTATTTCTCATAATCTAGCTCACTAATCCAATATCAAAAATATTTTCCATATCTAAAACACATTTATTTCATAATCCACTGCAATATTTCATTATATCTTATTATATACATTTCATAATATAATAATTATACTCTTTTCAAAGATGAGGTTCACAGATTTAAATTTCATTTCATTTTCACAATGAGTGGATACATATTGAACCCTAAAGCAGCTCATTTTCAGCTGAATTGACACTACTAATCACCTTACTGCATGTCAACCGGCATATAATAGCACAAACTATGCGCAAACCCACCATTTTTCTTCAAGATGTTTTGCAGCACGTGTACAGAATATCTCCTTTCTACTGAACTCGTGGAGAAAATACACGCATACAACTCGCCCAAAGACTTTCCGATCTGTAACCGAATACAAAATGTACAGTTCTATTATATAACGCCGTCACAAAACGCTTTTTCAACGCCAATATTACGGGAGAGTTCCAATCTTCGACACCTTCCATCGTAAACGCCATGTCTTCTCCGTTTTCTTCATACGCAATCCACGAAGCTTTATTACACGGCCGCTAGATGTCGCTAACTTGACAGAGTAGGCCGGAGTAGGCGTGGCTTCAGAGATAATCATCTGGGAATCTTCTGCTTGCATCCATTTCGTTTGTGTACGTGATTTATGAAGAATAAAGACGGACAAATTGGAATAGAAGCGAAAAATGAACGTGTTAGCGGCTGTGAAGCAGTACATTTCGAAGATGACGGAGGAAAGTGGACCTGGAATGAAAGTCTTGCTCATGGACAGAGAAACTGTATATTTATCCAATTTTTAATTGTTTTCATTTGCATGTAAACATCGGTCATTTAAATCACAAATAAATTTGTATTACTTTTTAAAATGTGCAGACGAGCATTGTGAGCATGGTTTACGCCCAATCGGAAATCCTGCAAAGAGACGTTTTCCTATTTGAAAGAATTGATTCTGGAGGAATCAGGGAATCAATGAGACACATGAAATGCATTGCATTTCTTAGACCAACCAGAGAAAACGTTGAATTAATATGCCAGGAGCTGCGAAACCCAAAATACGGACAGTATTATCTAAGTAACCCAATATAATTATTTTATCTACTTAATTATTACTACAAAAGTATTAAATCTTGGTATTATATTTAATTCATTTACTTTCTCATCAGCTTTCAGTAATGTCATAAGTCACAGTGATGTCAAAGAACTTTCAATGGCTGATGAACAAGAAGTTGTCAGAGAAGTGCAGGTTATTTAAAATAACACTGTAATTTACATTGTTTTCTAGTATTCTTTATATTTATAAATGTGATTTTATTTGCCCACAGGAGTTTTACGGAGACTACATTGCGGTGAACCCTGAACTATTTGCCCTGAACATTTTGGGATGTTACCAAGTTAATATAGCTAAATATTAATCAAAATATTATTCGGATGTTAGTTTACATCAAGACTAAATTATGTTGTATATTTTAATTAACAAAAAGGCACTTAATTGGAACCCGGTTCACCTGAAAAGGACAGTTGAAGGTTTAACAGCAGTACTGCTATCTCTCAAAAAGTGCCCAATGATTCGCTACCAACAATCTTCCGAAATGGCCAAAAGATTGGCGGAAAATCTGAGGGTAAGATTACGCAAGAAACGGTCATTAATTAACCCTTTTTCGCTCCTGCCATCCAATGTATTTGCATCTTGTAATATGGGAAATCAACAACACTTTATTATATTGTATTTTATTTCTGTTAACAACGGGAAAGGTTTTCGCGCAAGGATTTAGTGTTACGCGTAATGCAATTCGTAATTCTGGAGCGAAGGGGTTAAAATAAAGTCCAATTCATCACACAATGGGTGTAATAACACATTAGTAGGCCAAGGTTTTAACCGACTGTTATCCTTTTTGACATGTAAAAGCAAATGATATCGAGGGAAGCGAGTCTTTTCGACTTCCGAAAGCCAGACGTGCCACCACTTCTTTTGATCTTGGACAGGAGGGAAGATTGCGTCACTCCTATCCTTAACCAAGTCAGCCACATATAAATCAATATAATTACTGTATATTCCCCAGTACCGGAACTGTTAACAAATATTACAGTGGACGTACCAAGCGATGGTGCACGAGCTGCTCACCATCAACAACAACCGCGTGAGTTTGGCCAACGTACCCGGCATTTCCAAAGAACTCACCGAAGTTGTTCTATCAGCTGAGCATGATGAATTCTACGCAGCCGTACGTAAAACTATAACCAATTACCAATAAGAAATTCCCCATTCCGACATTAATTATCTGTTGCGAAGAATCTTTACGCCAACTTCGGGGAGATTGGAAACGTCATCAAGAATTTAATGGAGGAGTTTCAGAAGAAAGCAAAGGGACAGCAAAAAGTTGAATCCATTGCAGACATGAAAGTAGGTTTTTCTTTCTGCTGCTGGAAAAACCATCACGTATAGCATATGTCATTAGAACCATCATGTGATGTTGTTTATCCAGTTGGGATGGGAATTAAGATTGCATTAATCGAAATGCTAGTGACAAATGTAATAACTGAAGATTGTTGTGCTATTCTTCCAGGCATTTGTCGAGAATTACCCACAATTCAAGAAAATGTCAGGAACAGTTTCCAAGCACGTGACGGTCATCGGGGAATTATCAAGATTGGTGGGTAACTATAACCTGTTGGAAGTTTCGGAGACCGAACAGGAGTTGTCGTGCCAAACCGATCATTCCCAATCTCTGCAGGTACTCGTACTGAAAACTCTGGTTTACCCTGTAGTACGATAATCAGTTAAATTGTTACTGTGTGTCATTAGAAAATAAGGAGATTGATCTCTCACGATAAAGTGCGAGATTTGGACGCGGCCAGACTCGTCATGTTGTACGCGCTCTGCTACGAAAAGCACAGTAACAACGACATCACCGGATTGGTGGATGCGCTGAGGAAGAAAGTCGGTGACAAATACGTCTCGGTGTGTACAGTGTGTATTACAATATTATAGTCGTTCTAGAATGTGCATTAGTAAGAATAAAGGTTTCGATTGACAGTACGTGCACGCCATCTTGCGGTTCGGAGGAAGTAAAGCGAGAGGAAGCGGTCTGTTCGAGAATCAGAATCCGGTGGCCATAACCAGAATCTTGAAAGGACTAAAGGTTCCTATTAATCCAAACCGCATACCCTTGCATTAATTTGTATAGTCAACCCCTGCTTTGACAGCCTTCGATACAAGAGCACGCTAGCCGTAACTAGTTTAACCTGGGTATTTTGCCTTAAACACTGGAAAATTCAGGGAAAATGGTAATCACGGATTGGTATATAAACCATGAAGAAGGTTTTTGTTTCATTTAGGGAGTGGAAAATATCTTCACACAACATTCCCCGTTGATAAAAGACATTTTGGATGACCTGATCAAGGGAAAATTGAAAGAAGGGAGTTACCCGTACCTCGGCACGGGACAGTTGATCAGGTTGGTGTTATCGCTTCCTCTACTTTCTACGGTTATAATGGTTAACGGAGTTAATCTAAAGTGTGGTTTTGACTAACAAGGCCCCACGAAGTCATCGTATTCATCATCGGAGGGACCACGTACGAAGAAGCTTACACCGTTCACCAACTGAACCGAACGAATCCAAACGTAAGAATAGTATTGGGAGGTACAACTGTCCACAATACCAAGAGGTAAATGTTTTAAAACCCGGGTATAGATTAGCAGTTATAGGAGATAAAAGACGACTTTGATATTTTTAGTTTCTTGGAGGAAGTTACGCGCGCTACTGCGGGTCTACCTACGAGAGCCACGACTCGCAACTGAACTCCGTTTTCCTTTCCACCGTTTGTTATCAAACTGTTAAATGTGTAAATGTTTACGGCAACAATGTATTTATTGTATTTAAACCAGTTTTCCGTTTCAAGTTCGTTACACGTCTTTACGGATCGTGTCTCGCGAAATACCGGCCAAATACATTGCTAATGTTTTCCCCGAATCCAAACAATTTTGAAAGAATGGAAATAAAAATCGGCTTATTTGCTTGCTGCCAGCAGCATTTCTTTAAGATACAGTCAGCCCTCGTTATAGCTGCCTTCAATATAAGAGCATGATCTCCATTAAAATGAAGATTTTCGACTAAACGGAATTCCAACGACAATTTTCAACTCTCTATAAGAGTTAATCACCAAATATGAACAACATCCATCATTTTCCAACTAAATTCCCCTTGTATAGCAGCATTCATTCCTCTATAGCTGCCAGTGATTCGCATGCTGTTCCCTTATTGGAAATACCGTTATGTAGTGTGTTTTGGAACAGTGTTAATGATACCACAGCTCTGTTGGGACAACAATTCATGTTGAATCGATTGGTAACTGGAATTCTATTGAAATATGGGCCCTTTACATTATTTAATAGAGTTCCTGGATAGATCTTTTGGAAAACACGACACATTGTTAGTTAAAACACAAGTAAATTAAGCCTTATATTGATGGTTGTAAGTGGCATGCAAAGGCAGCTGTTCCGGAGAAGTTGTGGCTCCATTACAGTAGTGTGGAGTAATGGACCAGTTTCAAAACACACTACTGTAATGGTTATTTCGAAAATGACATTCCTCTACAACAGAGCTCTTATAACGAGGGCTGACCATGTGTGATTTCAACATAAAACGTGCTAATTTTCACTTTCGTCAGACTCGCAATCGAAAGGCCCAACCGCGGCTTGCGCGGCCGCATCGCGCGCAGCCAACTGATTGGAGTGCTGCAGCACTTCGTACGAATGTCCGCGGCTATGGCTGCATTTCTCCTTCCTTTTAGCCAATATAATATAAAGAACTAGAGCTAGAATGACGAGGCCCATGACGAAGAAAGCGACGGTCATACCGAAGTACCACTTGTCGGCGTCGGAGACTCGGCGCACCAGGTCCACGGGTTGGCAACGGGCCTTGAACAACTGAGCGTCTCCGTGGCAACTGGTGCATTGGTAGTCATTGGGGCCTTTGCACGTTTTACACGAGTAATGGCAAGGGAAACATGCAGGGCCGGCAGCGGAGCCCCAGTCGTTAGAGTCCGAACCGTTGGTGGCGTAAAAGCTGCCGGGGCAAGAAAGCTTACAGTTGCCTTCCACAAGGAAATAATTACTGGAGCATTCTGCAAAAATACACCAATCGCATTACGAGCAATCTCTCCAATTCAACTACTTTATAAGAGATAGACAGGATAGGGAAAGAGACAGAGGTGCATCGCGTTACGTGCGAAAGCCATGCGAGCCGACAGGCCAAAAGTAAATGCAAGTGCCGGGAAATAAAATTAGTCCAAATATCTTGCGAATTGCTCTTAATATTTCATAATGGAACATTCCACAAGAAAACACAGCAGTTAGTTTTGTAAAACTAGTTGGTTTGTGCGATTTTACAATAGACAGAATTGTTCCGTAAGGCATGCGAATGTCAGGCAAATGTTGTGCACGGTGTCCTGCGACTCTTGTCTTCATGTTAATACATAACTGGAAATGTTAGAAGGGATTGTATGCAAATATTAAGACATTTCTGTGTGTAACACTATGTATTGGCGACTGTATTTATGGCCTTGGAACATTCCTTCAAGGTCATTCTAAGAGAACCAACGAATAAAATACCTATTTTTGTGCACTTTGTTTCTTGATTTCAATGCATTTGTAATAATATTGGTAATATTTATTTATTGTTCAACCCACTCGCCGTTAAAAATGGCGGTCTATACACTTGGAATGACCTTGAAGGAATGTTCCAATGTCAATAACATAATCACTAATGGAGGTTCTCCATGGTGTTAATCCTTAAACTTGACTTTTACATGAAGAATAACATGAAGACAACATGTGTTGCACAAAATGTATGTGGAAAGTAGTAAAAAACCTTATTAGCATTTAAAGTTCGACGGGGTAATTAAGCTAGGAGATTTCCCTAACTTGATATATCTTACAATCTTTGAGTTTACCGTCTCTTTAGCTAATATCGTACATGAAGGTACTAATGTCTGTCAGATAGGAGTTTGGTTTGCATGGACGAACCTCCTAACTTAATCACCCCGTCCAACTTCACGCGCTATAATAACTTTTTTTACTAATTTCCACATAGATTTTGTTGCCACACTTGTTTCCTTCTTGTTTTCCTTCATGTAATTGTCAAGTTTCAGAAAACCCCTTCAATTCCCTGATAAAATTGTAACAAAGACCGGACTTACAGAACACCTTGCGTACGGTAAATTCAGTTTGGATGACAAACTTGGATAAATTGGATCAAATTTCTTTCCAGACACACATTTTACAGTCACAACCAGTGAACATGCAACAGAAAAGACACTGATTACAGAAAGGGACAGCTCACCGCATGCTTCAGCGCAAAACGTTAATACGCCACCGATAACTACTCTGCGACAAATCCATCTTCTTCTATGGTCTTAACTGATTAGAAAAGGCAATGTAATAAGCGTTTCAGTTGGGGGTTTATTATTATGTGTGTCTTACAGTGCAAAAAGATACGTACAGCTTTCGTTACGAGTTGATGATCGCGGTGATGATGTTTGCGATGATTATACCGAGAACAGGAAAAATCATTATTATATATTATATATGCGAGAAACGACAGTATTGAGTTTGTTGTGAAAAAATAGTGTTGGCGGAATAGAAAATATATTCCAGGGCTAAAAAACAAACACAATATAGTGCATAATTTTGGTGGTAGGCTTTGCGGCGAAGTGACGTAAAGGCATTTTAACAGTGAAATGCGGTTGTAAAAAACTCCTATCTTTGCCACGAATGCAGTTGGTTTCAGTAAAAAATGCACAGCACACTATAATTATAACTATACATTACAACGTTCGCCATTTGAGTATTGACAAAACATTTCCAATTAACTATACACACTATACGTCGCGCACAACCGTAATTTTCTTACAAAATAAGAGTCTACATATGCTGTTGGACCCCCTTAAACCAAACCATTGTGATTCAATCTGACATTTTAAGAATCAAATAATCAATTACAACACTTTAAACTTAATTATGCATATATGTGCACACACTCGGTAATATGTAAATAGTTGCATCCAAACCACTATATATACATACAGCCATTCCTTCCAAAAAATGTTTCATTAGCAGGTTTTTGGCAAATTTCGAATTGCTATTTATTTTGTATATAATGCTTTGCAAAATTGTCTTTGGATCAATTGTTTTGAAATAATGTACAATATATAAAGCGAGTAAACCGCAATTATAACAATGATTATGTGCTACAAATGTCATCACTGAGTAGGTTTGCCTCTTCTGGAAACGTCAGAGAAATCGAAAATAATAAAAATACTATATACTGAAACCGCATTCAAGGTTGCACCATGTGGGGAAGTCAAAAGTGGGAAGACGAGACCTTTGACCAATGAGGGAGTAGTTATGATGAGGTTGGGCGGTCCTGTTATGCTAACCACACCCATCAGTATCGTACCTTCTCCCTAATTGGTCAAAAGTTTCGTTTTCTCCCTTTCAGCTCTTCCTCTCGGAGTGCAACCTTGAACGTGGTTTCAGCATAGCAGAAAAAGAAAATTTGTCTGCATAAACATATTTTTTGATCTGATTTTGTACAGGCATTTCATTCATTATTTAGACATTAATAAAATGTAAATGGGCAAGTGTATGGCCAGCAATGTTATAGGGACAGTTGAGAAAAAGCGAAATAACTTTGCCTACTTTCTTTATGGCTAATTATGTATGAAAAATAAATAATGCAGATGAAAAATGTACTAGCAAATCAAATATTTTAAACAATGAATTAAAATGAGGAGTAGATCTTATTATACAAACAAAATTACAGAATATAGGTATGTTAATTGTATGTAGATCATTGTTTTGAATGACTAATATAGTCATGTTACAATAAAATGCGCAACGCGGGGGACATCGCTGCGTTACGTCAACGTCCCGCAGAAAAGTTCATTGAAAACTCAACCTATAAAAATCTAGATCGCAATTAATTTACTAAAAAAATTACCCATTCATTCAGACCTGCTGGTTAACTAACTAAACACATCATCACATCTGTAAAGCCATCGCTAAGAAGAGAAAACCTCTTCGGCAACAATGCGCGTGAAACACTCGCCACGATAACGCTACAACCTTCAATTATAATTATTATGTATCGTGATTATTATTATTACGACCGACGAAAAGTCTTAAACAGACCGATAAATAATAATTAATACGATTATGAACAACTGATGCTCAATTCTGATATGTGGCATCAATAAGGAATGCAACGTAATACTGAACCTGTCTTCGCTCCATCACAAATAATTAAGTAATAATGTATAAGTGTAAATCATGAGCTTTTGAAAATTCAAAGTAACATGTATAATATAAACCAGGATATGTAATACCATTAGCAGCTATTATGTTTGCATCATTTCCAAAAAATCAAAGTCAGTAGGGGAAAAATTTATATATGTTCCTAACTTTACGCCAGAGTTGCAAATTCGCTCAAAAAATTATGTACAAAGTAACAACAACAGTATATAGATAAATACCTTAATATTATCAGGGCAATATTGTGATGATGAAATTTAATTGGGGAATCTTTGGGGTAAAAAAAACTCATCGAAGACAATAATACGATAAAAGTCCCTTGAAATTTCAGCAGCCAGAAAAAAATGAGCTGCCAGTTCCTGATCTTGCAATGAAAAATTAAAATGGGAAATTAATAATGAAAATTTAGTTGCCAAAAGGGGCGCTTGCTATAATATAACCCTTGCGGTCCGCGAATTACGCGACTCGTGAAAATAATTACAGCGCGAGTTAAAATGTGTAGGTACCGTTACGTGATCCGCAGGTCAACACCAAAACGTCTACTAAATCATCATTAAATAGTATTACGGTCAAATAAGTTAATAGAATTAACTACAACTATCGTTTTTACACTCTCGTTCGGCAACTACAGTTACGCTTCGGTAGGACATCATAACGCGATGTTCATGATGTACCGTTATCCTTCCAGGGTCTCTATCAAGGTCCCTATAGGCGACCAAACTGCACCATCCCAGGCACAAAACCATAGTTCAAAGTTACTACTATTTTCACCTGCCGCCATTGGCTGCAGAGCGCCACGTAGCCAATCGCGGCAGAGGTATACTCCGAGAAGCCTGGTGGCGAAAACTGGAACTACCGTTCACAAAAGAATGTAGTGCCTGGGATGGGGCAACGTCTTCTGCAAAGATTGTACATACGTGGGCAATGATTGAGGGGCTTTTGGGCCCTTCCAGGCAGCATCCAGCCTTTTGTACACGGATATGCTCGCGCAAAACATTGATATTTGTCGAAACGAACCGATCGCGACACGAAATCTGGAATGGCGGCCATTGTGCCTCTTAATAATGGTGTCTGCGTCTTGAAAGCCTTTCATATGATATAGTAATTGGTCCCGAGTTGAAAAACGTTCAGGAAGAGGCGACCGCAAAGGGCCATATTCGAAAGGATTCGCAAACACACACATCACGCACGTACACGCAGACACAAGTACACCATTATAGGCCGCCATATTGAAATGTACAAATCATAAGTGTATCCCATGGCACTATACACAACATAGACAACACAACGACGTCAGCTTGTGGAAGAACTTTCTGCCCATTCGACCGGTACTGTCACGGTCAGCGAACCGGTCCCTTACATAAATCTTACACGTACAGGAAATCTGAACAAAATTGTTCTGACTGTTCAACTAATGAGTTGCATTAAGCACCACCTTTTTTAAATGTGGAGTCCATAGCGAGACAAAAGCTGCGAAATAGGCTAGGAAAAACCCCAATATCCTCATTATGGACGCCATATTTGAACATTACTTTAGGCCAATGTAGGGCTTACTGCAATGATAGGTTAATTTAATGGCGGTTTTTTTTATCTGGCGCTCTTGAAGGCCAGAAAAAGCAACAAATACTAGTAAATTAGACCTAATAGGTCAAAGTACGCTCTTTTATTTGAGCTATAGTTTGTGTCTATGCCTTTCGTAGAAACC
>JAQFZQ010000412.1:0-34456 GCA_034696005.1 Glomeris marginata | reverse complement strand
TTGGTAAAATTTGAATTTTCAGCCATGAGGCCAAGCGCCTCTGCAGCTTCAGCCAATGGCAGGGCTTATCAATGGTGCTCCAGTGTACGTATCTCACAATATACTACCCAGTACACTCCACAGATATGAAACTAAATAATTCATATATGTGACAATAATGCTTCAAACGGCCTCAAATTTTCAGACAATGTTTCTAAATTAGCGGCAATCAAATGCTAGTTTTTTCATGGTATGTTGCAAAACCTTGTCAGTTCACCTTTAAAGTATTTTTTCTATAATATTCAATGACTATAAAGTACTTGATCAAACCGCTTCACTTGTTATCCTTTCAAGTACACCATACATTTCAGAAATTGGCCAAATAAAATCCCCTTCATCTTCAAAATCAAGTTTAAAAAAAATCCTTATTTATTGATTGCACTGAAACTGTACACGACTTCGAAGCAATATAAATCAAACTAGGATCAAGTTACCACTTTCAGTTTTGGGGTAAAAGTGTGTGTGGGAGGGTCACATCCTAAACACAATAATGTAAAGTTTCAGGGTGAGTTTTTATTATCGGTACAAAACTGAGCTATAGGGAATCCTATATCGTGAATCAGGTTGCAAATTGCAACAGTTTCCAATCGATATAGACGACAATGACAGACTCTTAATTATTAGCAATCGATTTACGACTTGTTGGCTCACAATCCCAGTAGTGCCCTACATAAGATATTAGTGAAATCCTATTCATTGGATAAACAAAATCACTATAAACTCAACCTTATAATACAGTGACCCTTTATAAGACAAACACAAAAATATGGCAAGTCCAGATAGAGAGATCCCCACTTTTAAAAAAGCAAAACATTGTGCCTAATTTTACTAATAATTGTAATCCTTAATAAACATCTATCATATTTTCAAAATTGTTAATTACATTGTATATGTAAGAAATTCATTTATGTACCTATAATAATTATTGTTTCATCATTCAGCAAATTTAAACTGTTTCTTATATGTATAGAAACAATAACTGATAAATTCTTTATTCTTTGTGTCAAACAGTATGTGCATAAAATTATGGAATCATACAAGTATTGCAGCAGCTGACAAATTTGGTTCTGAATGTTCCCAGAGAATTTTGAATATTATTTGAACCAATCTGAGCTATGCAGATGTGGGTTATCGGTATTTTTTGATCATTTTTGCCAGCAGGATTCAGAGCATGCATCTATAGTATGGACGTATATAGGAAGAAGGTATATGTACGAAAGAATGATGGTTATTCACACTATTCTCATAGCATTGCCTTTCAAAATTGGCAAGGGTGATGTCCCAGCAACGCCTTGGCAACCTCAATCGTGCCATAATCCACACACATAAAATGCCATAGATCGCCATAGTTCCAAAATGGCCGCCTCCAAACACGTATGACATATCAAAATGTTCAAAAACTCAACTGCAGCAGACTGATTTCCCTATATTCAAAGATTATAAGTGCTTGAGCCATCACAAATTAATAACATTGTGCTAATGATGTGCTATATTTCAAAGGAAATGTGTTATTTTATTCAAAATAACTAAGTAACTCAAATTTTGGTAACTAGCCGACCTCCTATATATCTGGCAAACTTTATCTTTTTTATTAATTTCCACAGAGATTTTGTAGCCACTTTCTTTATTGGTTTTCTTCGTGTAGGTTAAGTTTCAGGGTACCTTACAAAACCGTGTCATTTCACCATAAAGTGACGTCATTAGGGGGAGAATGGAGAGTTGTTGATATCATTTGCGCTTGCTTCCCAAAATATAAGATGCAAGTAGAAGATATCCATTTTATTTCTGTCAGATGTACAATGTGTATATGGTAATCTGCTAAAAACCCCAAGGCATTAGGTATATAATAATGTAAACATGTGTTAGTATTTCTTTACCAGGAAAAATGCAATTTGTTCGTTGAAAAACCAAGTATACTGGGAAACGCCTATTATATTCCTATCACATTGCTGACATTCACATTTGTGCAAAATTTTGCCGATGACGGCATTTCATATACATATACAGTATAATACACATAGTACATCACGTGCTCACAAACATTTCACCTTCGAGTGGAGAGACGTGACTAAGCTCAAATATGAAATGTGCTTCTGCCAATTTAAATATAGACGTCGTTTTCAGGCTGCACCATTTTCTATATGCTATACACATGCACTCCAAAGCATCGACATTATCCTATATATACATTACATGGAAGAGCAAAACGATGAAGTTGCAACATGCACATTCATGCATGCTATTGCAATGCACCTCATAATGGAAAAACTCCTTTTAACGACAATTCAAGGGACCGGAAAATTACTTCGTTATACACGAAATGTTCTTTTTAACGATTTAACAACAATGTCCCTATAACTCTTGTTGCAATAAAACCCATAACCAACTTTCTTTCATGAAGATATAGCGAGACAAATTTTGTATGTCATATACATAGCACACAAAACGGCTATAAGCTATGTTATTTATGCAGGCAAAAGTTGCCGGGTGAATAATTTAAGACCTTATCTAGAAATTGTAAGAATTCAATTGAAAATGGTATAGGAAGTGATAAGGCGAATCTGAACCTGTTATTAGTCATTCAAACTTCACATACATTTTAAAGAAAAATGAGCGTGTATGTTTTGAACGGCTGGGTTTACAGTCGTGTAACACATTGGAAAGTTGTAGAGCTTCCAAAGATTATAGTCTGATGATGCAAGTGTTACAAATGTATGAGGAACTTGTGATTTTATGTGGATTATGAAAAACGGCGAAAAGGTTCAGAGCAGCTAGGTGTGCAAGAGGTGCTGCATTGCAGTGAAGCACCTCATTTCCCCAATAGCCAAATGACCGCTCTTGCTTTCATCATTTTTGATATAATTCGTGTAAAATCTTATATACATCATACAATGGTATAACACATGTATAATCAGACTAATCTTTGGAAACACTATAACTTTACAATTCATTATATGACTCTAAACCCAACCGTTCAAAAAGTACACAATCATTTTTCATGAAAAATACACATCAAGTCAAAATGATAAACAGATTGGTAGGTATTCGTCATTCCCTTCCTATATTACAATTAACAATAAAAATATTACACATTCCTCTTAGATCACAAATTATTCGGCAGGCAACTTCTGCCTGTGTATGCAGTAGTATTATTTTATTTCATGCCCCCTATAGGGCTTAGAATGGGGGTATTACATCAATTCCCTTCATTCACACAGATGGAAGGAAGATCACATTGGTTAGCTCTCTTCCCTGATTACAATTGTATATTCTGTCTGGTAAATAAAAATGAATATAATTGTTTGTATGTAATTTGATACTATATATATTTCTATTGAAATTCACAATCAATTTTGCAAATTTTAACAGCCTCAATTTGCTTCATCTCGAGAATTTTCAAAGGATGATTTTTTTCTTTGTAATGCATATCACACATGCAGTGTACATAATTCGTGGATGCTCCCTAATTTGTGTAGTCACAGACAATTTTATGCGAGATGCTCGAATCGAATTGAAACCCATGCGTTGAAGCTTTTTAAGGCCATGCAAGACTCTTGTTTTATGACTTTGTTTCAAATATACTTATTTCACAAACGCCCCCATGTGCACATCGTTTCCTGGACCTGGCCATCACCAAAAATATCCTTTACATTGTTTACATTAGGCCAATAAAAGAGACATTTCAATGCACGTTTAGTATGTAGTAATAGTTCCGTATAAACGTACTATAAGTAGAGTAAGGAGTAATATTGCATGGTTCTTATTATACCATATATACCTAATAATAAAGGTCCAAGAAATGTATTTCAGAATTTGGTGTACCTACTCATGAAGATAATATAAAATTGGGAAACGCAACAAAAATGCCCCATCCCCTGGTTTGAATACATAATTATATGTAACCTGAAGAAGACTGATGTATGGAAAAATGTTGGTCTATTAAAAAGAGTTTCCTATAGAAATCTATCAGTTTTGGAATTATTTGTCTTCACTACAGCAAAATATAATGTCAGTTTATGCAAAACACTATTTTTGCAATCGAATATAGGGGTATGTTGTGACGTCATCGGTCAATTGACTTCATATTGGCTGCCAAAATTTCCCCAGTTTGGTGCTTATTAACCCAGCACTGCACTAGACTGTATAATTTTAATTCTGACTGCCATTGTAGTGTGTAAGTATTGCATACTAGTAGTACAGTGCCTTACATTCATTTTCTATGCATTTTTAAATATGTTGACCACCTGTTAAAGTTGACCGGATTTGTTTTGGAACCGTGAGTGGTAAACAGTTTCACTGTATATAGGTTATACTGTTTTTCATGGTACAGTGTATGTAGGTATGGAAAAATTAAGCCAAGGGCATGCACGCTGCAGTTGTTATAACACGTCATGAAATATGAAAAAGCACGCTATGGCTAATTAGTCCGATTGAGTAATCCTTACTTGTATATACAGTAGCATGTATTGCATGTAATTCTGCAGTCACCAGTCAGCAGAATTTCAAATTAGTACCCGCATATCCTTGCGCAACATACAAAATGGCCGCCGTTTGTCCGAGCACTCAACTTCTCTAATCGATACTTAAACAATCATTTAACTATTATTGATTAGCAAAAACCTATGTTTGCAATGACATCCGAAACGTTTTGCAGACACAGCTCTAAAAAAATACATTCTGGCAGAAAAGCTATTTGGAGTTAATTGTACTGCAGGTAAGCCAACACTTTAAGGCCAACTTTAACAAATTTTCCTTTGATATTTTTCAGATCGTTCAGTAAGCAACTAGAAATAAAAACCTTATTGCAGGTGTATTGTCACAGTTATTGTAGTTTCTATGTATATTTTTCTCAGTTGCATAGCAACGCTCCGATTTTGCGGTGGGGAAAAAAGAAATTCAGCAAATATAGGAAAAATGGTAAAAGTTCAAAATAACCCCACCCCACACAAGGTCTAGATTCACAGCACTAAAATAATGCTAACAACGTAAAACTACTAAGTATACACATGCATGAAGGAAATAAATCCACTGTGAGTTTATGACATGCCAGCACTTGAATGGCAATGGCCCAAAATTAGGTTCCTGTGATAAATTTGCATTTTAAGCAATATTATATGCAAATATCGACCGAATTCATCAAATTCTGACTGCATAATAATAAAACACAAGATGCATATTGAAAATTTCTGCAAAGGTATAAAATGAATATTGAAGAAATATTTTAATAATTTGAAATACCTGCTGAGATAGTTGCAATAAATGTGACAAGTTTGCAATGCAAAGGTACATATGTATAGTATGTACCAAATGCAAAAATCCTGATTCTAAAATGGATACATGAAACTTATAGACATTTTGCAGCATCATTGCAGGAATGCATCATATGTTTCATAGTACGCCTTGAATACAAACATTGTTTATTTTATTAATATAACATGATGCAACTAACCAGAATCCAACGTTGCCTAACATTTAACCAAAATGAAATTACATATGCATATGAAACAATGTATTCAATGATTGAAACAATGATTTTTCCAGTGGCATACATGCAAAATGCATTGAAAATGGTTATTTGTGATAAGAAGTCGTTGATAACTCCATATTACAAACCAGCTTAATAAATTGTATTATTTCAAAAAATATTTTTAACAGTGTTTCATTTCTTTAGCAGACCTGCAAGATAACTGCATGCATTAATGCAGGAACCTTCACAGATTTCACCAGCAATCTATGCACATATAGGTAGCTAGGTCACATGCATTTTGTGGCCTAAAAACCATTCCTGCACAATTCCCAAAAGCAATGTAACATCATTAACATATAGCCTATACACAGCATATTAAATCACTCATAAAAGTAACATTGATTATAATCTAACATAAAACGATGTAATGTAGAATATCCTAACTACAATCCACCTCAACGTAATAACTCATACCATTACCTATAATATAACATAAGTTAAAGTTGCCTCATTTAACATAACCTGAAATGTAACGAATAAAACTATTGCAACTTTTGTGCATGTAGTAGGCCTACTACTCAGATATTGCAACTAATAATGTTAACAGCTAGTTTATTTCCAAATTGTAATAGGAAAAGGTTACAGGGTAATGCCTAAAATACCTGAAATACACAGATGTAGCTATTCAATATCCAAGGAAAGGATAACCAGTAGTAATATACTAGAAGATTCAAAAACCTTTACTCATCATGAAGAAAAATATAGAAAACAAATTATGCACTATAACTGAACTAAAAGTTATAGGTATAGTAGTATAGGTACTATATTGTTCAAGGAATGCTCACAGACTGTAATAACTAGACTTAGCTCCTTTACCTTAGCCTTAATAAATAGAAGAAATGTAATAGGGCAGACTTACAGGGAAGAAGTGCGGAGTGTGGTGCTAGTAGCAACTGCTTCCTCAATCGTCACTGGCTGTCTGATGGATGGAGGGTTTAGTTTGAGACTCCAACGCCACCACCGACTTAGAAGGTCAACATGGACAATGACTGTAGGCATCCGACGACTTCCACCATCAACGTTCAAATGCCAGCCTCCTCTGAATGCAAGCAGAGCACAATCGCAGTTTGTAGGAACCACTTGGAACCACTTGGAACCACCCAACGCTCTTTCTCCCCTTTACGAGTCCATATGGTTGCGACTCTTCTTCCGAACTGTGACAACAAAGAAATAAAAACCCAATCTTCAATTAACTGCTCTTTTCTGCATTTCCAACTAACTCCAAAACTTAATTCTGCATGCAAGTTCACTTAAACTCTCGTAATATCTTACATTTATGAGCACCCAATGTTTATATGAACACAAAACAAAAATTTTTATCTTGCTCACTCACTCTTCTAATGAACTAAATAAGACATCTGTTGGGTCTAAATAGTAGTTAAAAGTCAGAGAAACACTCGTTCATGGTGAGCAGGATCATTTAACACTTGGTCCATCCAACGTTAATTACACGCAAATGGATTTCTCTTCGCTTCACAAACGTATAAACGAATTCACCATTAAAGTCAGCTGTCCACAAATGTGTCCATTCCAAATGTTGCGGTTTTCACGTTTGTGGTCACCTTCTAACTCCAATCAAGTCCAACCAAATGTTCCTTTCCGTTTCTCTTTTCACGTTCACGTTCACGTTCCACTTTTCCACTACATATATATATTTCTATACTCTTCACCTTTTTATTGGATGCAGGCCAATTTGGGGCTTCCGTGTGGTTATTATTGCCAGTCAGTCCTGTTTCCGGTTTGATGGTGTAAGTATGTCCACCCAAGGACCAACCAACAACACAAGGGGTGATTCTAATCCTGAGATGTGCCAATACCACCAGCAGCGATTATATTATCCGATTTTCGTTGGTGTTGTTGATCGAAGGAGGTTGAGGTGGTGGTGGGCTAGAAGGAGGAGGAGGAGGAGGAGGTGACAATCGGTGTAGTTTGGGTTTGGAGCAACACCAAAAGCCAAGTTGGACACACCGGCATGGGTATGCAGCTGTAGTGCAGATGCAGACCGGGTTGTGCAACAGCGAAGACCGTTGGTTGCTAGGGACTCAGTGGCTCCATCGACCGAGCTGACTGAGTGAAAATGCCGACTGCAGGTGCAGGTGAGTGAGAGTGGGAGAGAGTGGGAGAGTAGCACACAGAGAGAGAGAAGAGCCCCGGGAAAATGCAAGGCAGCTGCGTGTAGTGCGCATGCGCAGTAGCATCGCCAATGCTAACCACGCACAGCACGTATAACACACTGTGCAACCTCTGCTGTACACGCACATGTGTGTGTGTGTGTGGCTTTAAAGTTTGTTATAGCGATACTATTGCAATCACTGATGTCGCAACATTACAGCTGAAATCGATCTTCCAAACGATTTTCAATGCAATATGTTAGTAGTATGTACTAGTACAACAAACAGCTTTGTGAGCACACAAAGCAAATGGGTCTAAATCGTTGTTGTCAAAATGTCAATTTGTTAAAGTGAAATCAACTTTAATACCCAACTAAGATACATGTTGTAAACAGAAAACGTAACTCAGTTGCAATTGACTTCAAAGAAGTGTAGGAGAAAACCCTTACATAAATTTTCGTTAACTGCTGCAAGTCTGCAACATGCCTGCCGCATACTTGAAGTAAACAACAAACTGCAGCAGGATCTGCACCGAATTTATTGTGCAGCTTATGTGCATATATAAGCTGCAAATTGCAGACTTCCTATACAGACTTCCTACATAGTTCATACTATAATTGCCACAAACTTTAAAGTATGCAGCAGGCATAGTGCAGCCTTGCAGCAGCCATGTCTCACGTATGTAATTGTTTCACATGCAGACCTGCAGCAGTTAAAAAAATCTGTAACGGTTATGGAAAACATTATATAAAAATATAATAGAAATAACAGCCATTTCGTGGGGCTTGCATTTATAGTACATTATATCAAAGTGCGGATTATATCAGAGACCACTGTAACCCAGTTATATTTTATTAATATCATAATAACCCAAACCTTATGGAGAAAAAAATAATAAACCATCTTCATGCATGCAATATTTGACTGAGTTTTGAAATATTTGAAGTCATGTTGAACACTTGCAACTAGCATGCCATGCACATATTAGTTGCATGTAAGTATTGCATGCAGCAGGTTTAAAATTTCAATAGAGATGCATGCTGCATGCGTGCAGAATGACTGAAACTGTTTCAATTTCATGCTTCTTGATGCAGTTGCATGCATACATCATGCATGTCACTCAATCAAATTTCTGTAAGGCAACTTTATAAAAATCCCCAAATCTTGCATTCACATTCACAACTCCACGTGTGGCAACTCCACATGTGGCACATCTGCAAAATGAGAATGCCTCGAATCTTTCAAGGTTCCACTTACACACTTCTTGCACGCATGCTGTTATCATAAACAATCTGCTAAAGTTACATAATCTGTGTAAAATGGCATAATTTACGAACATCGGATTTTATGTGTGCATTAATATAATTGTAAGGCATTTTAGAATATCATCACGGGTAAAAGATTGTATCCCATACTTTTCATGCACTATATACATAGTAACAACGATGTGGATAGAAATATTCCTTTGGAAATAAATAAATAATTTGCAATGCAAATATCTCTTGGAAATATTCGGAGCAGACGCGAGTAAATTGAGTTACCTGAAAGTGACCACTGACCCATTAAGTTCATCGATATTTCAGACCATAAATTATTCACTATAAGCTGCAATAAATTATTTACATTTTCAACCAATTTCTTGACACTTGCAGCTAATCTAACATGGCAAAAGTTTCACTGAGACTTTAAATATAGTTATTCGGCATTATTTGAGCCACGCCCTAGACAGTGTGCCCAAATCGGCCAATCAGAGGAAATCAACCTAACATTTGTCGAAAAACATCTCGAAATGTCCGTTATCTCGACGCTTCAGCTCTTGGGATATGATTATTTGTGATTATATTGATCTATTTTCACCAAAAAATGATTGTGTTAGGATTCTCTGTCAGTTCATCTTTAACTCCTATTTATGTATGAAGTAATAAATGTTCTTCCGCGAATGTGATTTGGCCGTGATTCGTCTAGCCAATAGGTATTGGTATTACCTTGAGTTGCACCTCAGTATACACCGTGATTTTGTAACACGTCATACCATCTTCTTTTATTTCCAATAGGTCGACCAAAAATAACTTGACTATTTAGTCTGGATCTGAACCTTGTGGGCTATTATATTTATATTGGCAATGCATGAGAATTAGCTAAGAGAGCGGATAAAGGAGGCATGGGATGAACTTTAACAGTGCACAATTGATATGAGTCAGTGAGAAAGTGGCACACCCGACTTCTGCTCATTTGTTGCAGCTGGTGGCGGCCATTTTGAGCACCAAAATGTATGTATAAGCATGTAATCAACATTTGTACCAAATTTCATAATAATCAAGCTATTTTCAGTCGACTTATTGAAAATATAAAACGGGATTGGATTTATTTAGTCATGGTAAATAGACAAACTTTCCATAACATCAATATGATGCCAATTTCGAGGATCTCACTTGATTTCCGTGTTGCACATTAAATCCAGTTGTGTACATATATAACAGAAATAATTAATACCTGTGTTTACAGTTACTTATATCAAGAGATTTAATTAATATATAACAAAGTTTAAACTATAAAACATCCATTTCCAAGCTTTAATTAACTAAAAGCAATATGAACTTCCTCGGATATATAAATGAAAGAGCCTAATCAAAATAATATTGTAGTACACGTGGTTAACATCAATAAAGCACTCGATGTTAATTATGTGAGCAATATAGGCAACACTATGCATTAAGAATCTTGCTGCAAGCAACTAATCGATGTAAATCAAATTGTGCTCTTTTCAATAAATAAACCAAAACAGAACTCTATCGCAAAGTAGGGCAAATTATACTTCATCAAAATATTAGGTACTTGCTTTATACAGGGTGAATAACTAATCATTTGAAATATCTGCAAAACAGTGAGTTAACATTGTATATCTACAAATCACGAAATGAATTGGAAATAATGTGTTGAGGAATTCTAAAATCACTTCCATATATTTATAACCGATCAAGATTGGAAGTTGTAAAGCAAAATTAAATTAATGATGATCACAAGCTTTTTGAAACAAATATCACAATAAATCACACAGAATGTCACATTTTTCAAATATACATAATTTAATAATAATTTTGCACGTTTGCTGCCAATAATGTCAAAATAACATTTGTAAATAGCATAGGCCTACTTTAACAAAATGAATTGGTAGAAACCTGAAATATTAATTGTCTTTTCAAATTTATTTATGGTTTAAGTTCAACTTTTCCATATTTTCTTCCAGATGTTACTATATTTCGTCTTTAACTTCGACGTTATATATTTGAAAAAAATGAAGACATTTTTATAACTTTCTATTATTTTATTGGCACCGCGTTCCTTTTGTTTTTCTCTTATATCAATATTTGTCACCATCAATACATAATGCCATTTATAAATCACATTATTTATTAAGTAACATAAGGAGGTCATGTTTTAATTAAATATTGCATGATATGTATGTGTCACAGCTAGAACAAACATTTAAGCATTGCTGATGAAGTTTTACGTAAACACGACAATCTATTGAATTTAAATGCATAGATCTGATTATATACAATATTTTGCCCTATACTATGTGAATTAATTTGCTTCAATTGCAGTACGAGCATATTGTATCTCTTTCCCCATGGGATGCTAAGTAATATACTCTTGCCGATCAACAACTTAATTTATGGATATATTTACATAAATGGCATACCATATAACTTGTCATAAAGTTTGTGTAAAGTGAAACTTTCATATTCTTTTGTCATATTAGGGAAAATAACAACCAAATTCATACACTATTAATGAAGTAACTTACATTTCATCACTGCTACAAAATACTTGCAGCAAGTTATGATTAAATGTTTTCCGTATGTCTGTTTGTTTGAAGGAACTCATTTTTACCCAACTTCTACACATCATACAGAGCTGAAATTTGGTATACTGATCAGTCTCATGGTATCTTTTCATCTATGATAAGTTTTTTCGTAGGTTACGAATTAGATTTGCGAGTATTTCACTCGCAAATCCCAAAACGGGGAGCTTCATGTGTTGTTTTCACTGCACAGCCCCCAGGGGTAGCTTCGTGGGTTGTTTTCACTACATAGCCCATGCGAAATTCTATTGATGTTGCGGCAGTGACGGCGCTTGTGGCAACGGACTTTTAAAACTCCAATTCATAATTGACGTTCATGTCAATTTATAAATAAACTTAGTACCCAAAAAACTTAGTTTTTTCACGGCTTGTTATAGAATATACACAGGTGGAGTTTCATTCAGGGTACTATTTATAATTCAGTGTTGAATGTAAAAGTTCAAGATATATTACACACCGTGAGATTTGAGTTTCCATTGCATATTACATCAACTCCAACTTTTACATCTGTGACAGAAAATGGCAGAAAGGTCATCTAAAGCTGCCTACATTATACATTATAACATACTTTAAGCTGCTTTTTAAACATGGTGCATTTGCAATTGTGAATGCAAGATGTCTGGCTAATGCACGATTGCATTTGGCATAAGTTTTATGTACATATACACACATATATTTATAAAACCGAACGTCATCACCATTAATGGCTTAAATGCCCTTAGGCTACGGAAATCGCATTAATATATAGCCCATGCAGTGAATTGATAAAAATAAAATATGATAAATATATATAAAGCATAAACAGGAAAACAGCTGCGTGGACAAGGATCTATTGATTTTATAAAAGTGCAGCAATAAATATTTTAAGCTGCAGAAAGTAAACTTGCATGGAAAATATAAATACTACAGGGGGTATATACGTACATGTACACTGCATACATGCATAACTAACAGAGTTCCTCTTAATAGCTAGCCAGATAGCATAATAAGTTATGGTTAAATACTGCAACATTCATTGTTTTACTGCCTCACAAGGATGAAAACTTGTAGGGCACTGGTATGTACAATTTATTGCTGCAATTGATACGACTGCAATGCGTGTTTGCGTGTCTAGTTTGCAAAACAAGAGATGTGAGATAAAAATCAGTGCACTGTATCTCTTTTTTAATAAAATATAAGTGGAAATGGTGCATTATCTGTGTAGGAACATGCGCACTTTGTGCAACAAAAAAGACTGGTGTAAGAAAAAGAGTTGTGTGGATGGCCATTCACTAAACATGCACCCAACCAGCACATATCACACACTGAACCCCATAGGGTGTCATCTCGTGACTCTGGTACCAACCCCATCGCCATCCCCCAACCACAAAGTCTCTGCCTAATCTGGATTTAGCATGCTCCTCCAAACCAAAGCACATGATCCGAATCCGGAACTCCTCCTACCCATGGTTTTCAGCAGGCCCAATTTCATGCATCACCTCCTTCAAAGAACTCAATGACAGATCGTAGATCATCGGTCTGCCATATCTCTCCATGTACTAGCTCCCTTGTTCTATCTATTCTCCCTTCTCCACATTTCACTTAACAACCCCATCACCACCCCAACCACGTACCATACTTGAATCCCTCAGTCACCCAGCAATACAGTAATGTTCACTCCTCGTATACGTATACATACATAATCCAAGACAGAATCTCAAATTCAGGGGTCTATTCTGCAGAGTTCAAGAGACCAGTGTTTGCAAGACCACCAATAGAGGGAGCAGCAAGGAAAGAGGGTTTTGGTTTCTTGTAGCCAAAGTTTCTTAAAGCAAAACAATTGACAGAAGGGAATTTTCTGGGAAAACGTTGCAAACATGTTACTGGTTCTTGTACTTGTACTTTAATTTTGAACTTTAATAATTTAATAGAGCTTACTAATAACTTGTGCTAAATTATAAAGTAAACAAGGCCACAACTTACAAGATATTTCATTGTCTGGAATTCAGTGTTATGCATAGACACTAAGCCCAAACTACTTCAGTTTTGGACTGACTGGTGTAATGGCTGCCAAATCCATTACTGTAGCAATAGATTAATATTTTTTTTCAAACTCTTTGTAGAAGTACCTATATTTATTTTCTTATTATTATAGGATTTTCAATAAATAATATGTACAAAACACAGATTATGTTCATTTAGAAAGTTAATTTACATGTCATGATGAAAGTTTTTGCAACAAAGCCCATCCTTTGCACAATAGTATTTTGATATTTGTGCCGCACAGTTACAATTAATTAAGTCTTCTGTGTGCCAAATGAAATATCCTACGTTAAAATATTACTATATGAAGCTAAAAGAACAAAAGTATAACGGTCTGCTAATTGGGTGTGACATGCATGCATAAGTCGATGGCCTTTTGTACAAATTCTCATTATACGAGTAGACGTTGTGAAAAGCAGATACAATTTGTGCAGAAAATGCAACGCATGCGCACTGTTGCATTTCAAGCAACACTGCAATTTTTCAGCTGCAAATTAATCTGACGTTCACACGTCATGAAATTATTTTCCGGCTGCAATTTCACATATCAAATGTTGACTCAGGTACCCACACCCCATCTCTCAACTTTACGAGCATCGTTATACGTGCATTATAGCAAGCATATCCTATCAAAAGGAAAAGAAACTTTTTCACGAAAACACATTTAACTCCTTGCATTTCGTTTTCAATTAAGCCAAACTACAAATTAAAAAGTTTCAGGTAACCTTTACAAAAATTGGATCGTGTGGCATGCAACATGTTCCATCAATTGCTGTTTAACAGCCCTTACTGAAATGCACGTGAAACAATGTTAATTCACAAGTGACTTATTGTTTTCATGTTATAAAACAAGAACAGTTCAACCGTTTGTCTTGAAACATATACCACTAAACGCACAATTAAATTCTGCAAAAGGTGACATGTCTCGCTTCTTGGTATAGCTTGTCAATATGTAAGTACATTTTTAAAAGGAGCAGACCATTATGAAACGCCGTGTACATTCCTACAGACTTCCTGCAGCTTACCATATAAAAAGTGTGCAGCAGGCATGCATATTGCAGAATTGCCAGTAAATATGTCGCAGGTGTTCGATTATTTCATGTGCAGACCTTTTGCAGCACTTGCAACTGCTGCATGCAATGCAATAAAATTGCAGGTGAAACGCCACTGACTTGTAAGTACTGCACATATACATGCAGCAGGTTTTGAATTTCTATAGCTATATGGGGCATACAAACTGCATACAAACATAAAGCAGGTATACATAAGCAACATACAAACATGCAGCAAGTGTGCAATATGTCTGCCAATGTTTCAAGTGTATGTCCCTAGTAAGGAAGCTGCATGCAGGCAGACATCATCAAATTTCTATCAAGTTGCAATCATTTTGAGGCCCTCGACTATCTAAAGCTACGCATAATTGCAGTGATGTCACTTATGCATATAGCAAGACATATTTGCCATGCATAATTACAAATGTAGGATAAATAAGAAAAATAATGTTTCAATTGCGCACTTGGGATTAGTGAATATTATACCTTTGGTGCAACACCGAGAAATGCAATATATGATGTCATAAGCCACCGTCATTTAGTCCATCAATAAGAATAGTTGGACGGTGATATGGGCAAAATTGCTTTGTGGTCCAGTTGCACGTCTCCCTGGACAACAATGAGATCACGTGATGATGAAGATCCCCATATAAATTATTATAGTTGAAATTTTGCCAATCTGCTGTTCGGAGCAAGAGATGAAATTGATGCCCCCCCTGGGGGGAGGGGCTTTACATGCATGGATTCCATCGACACTTTTATCATGCTAAAGCTTCATGACCAGCTGCTGCATGTGTGCAATATGCAGATTAATGAAGATGACGTCAGAGATGAGCTGCAGCTCCTTGTGCACACTTGTTAAGTAGCAACACATCTCGTTGCATGATTATCATCAAATTTGATGGCCACATAAATGTTGTGTATTCACATACTACTATGACTTCCTTCTATAATAACACTACTCTTATATAGTAGTACTTCATTTACATCATTTCAAAAGCCAATCATTATGCGATGTTGACAATATGACCAACAATGATGTCTTCACCTTCTTCAAGTACCAATTGACCTGTTTCAGTAAGCACCTCCCTCCCATTTCCAATATGGAGACTGCCAAGAATCAAATTATGCAACCTGATTGGTAGAAACCAAGTTGTCCAGTTTTCCTTCATAAGGACGCCATTTTTTGTACGTTTTCAGCCAATGGTATATTGTATAGAAATCGGACAAATTAATGTATTGTTTTAATTATACATAGGACCTATACTGCGTCCCATCTCAAGATTGCAGTGAGGAAGTGAAGCTGAAGGATACGTATCACATGTGCAGAAAATGTTAGCCAATGGCACATGAAGGGCGGGGTCAACCGACCGTGAAACACGAATGGCAGCGCAGGAGCAATCTATTCTGGGAACTATTTCCTTTACAGTTAGTGCCATGAAAGATTGAGCCAAAGATGACGTCAACACAGAAGAGTCAACTCATGTTAGGGGTCGGGGTTTGATGCACCTGCTTGCGGGCCGGTGGCGTCACATTGCCAGTATTGCCAAATCAAACCCCGACCCCTAAAATGAGTTGACTCTTCTGTGTTGACGTCATCTTTGGCACAATCTTTCATAGCACTAACTGTAGGTGGGTGATTATCACTGCTTAGAGGCACTGCATTCTTGAAGTGGGACTCAGTATATAGTGACACAATACAAAAACAAAATTTACTGAAACTATTATTTGCTTCCTTTTCGGATTTCAAATTAAAGAATGCACTTGGTTCCAATTCAAAATTTTATCTACCTTTAAATACAATGCATATTGAAATAACAGTTCAACCACTTATATTAATATTAAACAGTTTATTAAACATCATGAAGCATCCTATAAATTTGTATAGAAGTTGTACTTTGAAATATTAGGAGAGAATTATTATGACATAACATTTGTAAATTTTCAATTACTACCTGTAATGGTGATGTAAAGTTACAAGAATTTTATGTTAATGGGGGCTATGGCAGTGTACATTGCCTATACAATAAGTTACTTTGATAAATGGCACCAGGAGGACTTAGATTATGCAAAAGACAGAATTGCCAGTGAAATCAAAACAAATTATCGACCATCCATCGACGTGGGAATTGAAAACCAGAATATATTGCACTGCATAATTTGTGCATTCTCCATAAAATACCTATATACACTTTAACAACACTATACACTGTCATGGCGATCGATCTACCGCAGTGTCCGCAATCGAAACACTGTTGTAATCAGCTGAGAAAAAATACAAAGAAACATACCCAATGACAATGTCAATGTAATAATCTATAGAGGAACGAAAAGTAGTATATTTACAGGGTTTGGAAAAAGTCTGGCTACGTAGTCAGAAAAATGCCATAAACCCTTCAAAAAATAAAAACTTATTTTGGAAATCGGTCTTGCTGCAGGTCACTTGTTTAAATATCACTCTTTTGTTTTCCCATTTTCCGGAGAAGTTAGCTTAACTACTATGTCTTGCATGTTAATTGTAAGGTCAGAGTTGCATTCGTGTCATGGATAAATTAACGAATCTGGTTTGGTTTTAAGTTGGAGTTCAAACGTGTCTTATGGAAACATTTAAAGGTGAACTGATAAAGTGAATTTCATCTCTTAGATTTTGATAAAATTGTATAGGAATCATTAAAACACTAATTGCTAATGTCTTGGAAATTCCTAATTTTTTCCATTGAACCGTTTCTAAGATATTTCAAGATAAGATCAATTGGTTTCAATGTTTCGCAACCATAGACTTCTTGTTGATAACGCAAAACAGCCTTGATAATGAAAGTAATGTATCAATTAATTCAATTGTTTATAATATAATGTTGAATTGACTGATTTCAGTATATAATAAGTGTCTCCATTTCCAATATGGAGGCAAAAATTGAAAACTGATTAGTAGAAATCAAGTTATATCCTCTATAAAGAAATTGGGTAAATTGATTGCCTATCTATCTTTCTGTACTAACAATTATTCCACTAATCTATTGTTTAATAAATAGTGACAAATTGAGTTGTCTCACTTGTCTGTTCCTTTACTATTACACCCCATTACCTATTTATCATAAAAATACTAATGGAGCTACAATATCGTTCTTCCATCGTTACCATGGGTTTTATTTAATCAAGTATACCTATTTATAGAGATGCTGTACTTAATAAGACCCTACCTCCTCATATACAGTAAGCTGTTAAATGACACCCTGCATAAAGGTCAAAATTTATGACCTGAAAGTTTGGTAATTTCAACTGTATATAAGTTGGTTGCTAGATTTTTAGCCTAACCGCATATTTGCTCAGAGGAGGTAATCAGATTTTGGCACTTAAAAGCCACTCTCGGTCGTCATGACAACACTAAGTATTATTAGTCTTCCATATACGCATAACCAATGATGCTTTTGATCTTAAAAATAGACGTTTGCCCTGAATTATGAGAGAAAAACAAGAAAACTATGCAACAAACACACAGCACTTGCATTCCCATAGTTTGGCAGTAGTCCTGTATATTTTCACTGAATTGGTGTATAAATAAATTATACATACACAATTTTGACATATTCATAGCAATAAGTAGTCTATATAACTAAAAACAACATATTCTTACTTCCACACTCAAGAATTCAGCGCAGAAATACAACACTATAAAACAATATGCAATAAGTTGTCTCAAATATGGAAAAAACATTTTCATTTTGCTACATACTTTTTGGAAACTTCTTTAAAGATTTCATGACATTTGATTAAGTCTATTTATAACATGAATTATTACTTACATAATTTTTTTAAAAAGCTTATATAGCTTAGATTTATGCAGCCAAAATGAATAGTGTTTTATTCGTTCAGATAAAACACGTAATCCTCTCCTCTCAAAAACTTTCATTTTTCTAAAGCCTTCTTGCCTTTATCACTTGTTCAAACCAAAGGAGCTCACTATGCACGATATTATCATCTTAATATGCTGCTACATATACAGGAACTTTTCAATTAATACCGGGAAAATCCCTCGGATAATATACGGTAAAGCTATTCAATATATTACTCTTATCAGTAAAAACCCAGCATAAAAAAAACAAACAATAATTCATATAAAAAGTTCACAAAGTGATAATACTATACTGTATAACATAAATAGTGTTCATGTATTTTGTATATGTAATATACTTATGCATCCACCTTTGGGAGCTTGCTTGCCGAGCAGAAAATTCTGCAATAATATTTATTATTAATTTTTAGTTAGGCAGGATTAATTATTCACTGACTACTTAAATCTTATTATTCCCTATGTACTGTATAGTATATAGGACCATATATTAGATACGAGTAAAGAATTAACAACTTTTTGCTGAAGCTGCTAAAAATAAAGTGATCTAATAATAAGTGTTTCATGTGGTCTGTCCCAAGAAAGAAGATTGCGCAAAGGTCAAACACGGTCTCATGGGATGGACTGGGTCCACATCAAAATAGGAGTCACTGAATTTACTGCATGTTGCTCTGCAGGTGTGAATGTGAAATCCTGACCCCTATTTTGCTGTGGATCCAGTCCATCCCATGAGACCTTGTTTGACCTTCGCACTGTCTTCTCTCTTGGGACTGAAAATAGTTCCATAAAACACATGTGTTGAACTGTATCTAGCTTTACACGTGTTGCACAAGTAAATCCAGATTAATTTATATGAAGCATTGGGTATCTTATTTTGCTGCGAAGAATGTAATTATGATTCGATTTAATGGACCAACAGCAGTTCAGTCATATTTAAGTCTATACCTTGCGCAATGGTAAGAAGGGAACAACAGGGTATATGGAGGGAGGCCACCACACCAATGGGAGCTACCTCAAACCTGCTCACTCCCTTCTCATTAAGGACACGCCCATAAGTCTACCACCTCTCGATTGCCAGCCAATGGCATGCGGGTGGTGGGGGGTTTTGGCAAAGGTTGTCCCTCACTCCATAGACCCTGTTGTTCCCTTCTTACCCTTGCGCAAGGTATAATCTTGGTATAATAATGTGTATTTACCTTGTATTTCTAAAAACTACTTCAACCAATGCATTGTACCAGAAAAACATTTCTTGAATACGGATGCTTTTCAAAATGATTAGCTTGATCCATTCATCTTAAGGGTCTACGAGGTATTTATAATCATTAGTGATAATTATTCTTACTTCCTCATATCGATCTTTCGTATAGATACCATGTTTCTGTTGATATACTACCAACCATAATCAGGTCTACTATTGAACAGAAAGTTCAGTAAATGATCTATAAAGCGGCTTAACTGCCTTGCTGTATATCTAGCAAAACATCATTATCTGTGGAAATTGCAATATGCATGTACAGATTTGTGGCTGTACATTTTAGTATAATAGGATATAAAGTTGCAAGTTTGAAATTAGGACTTCCGGCAAAAATGATGCGTACAGGAATAAAAGAAGTTGATGTTTCAACTTTCAACATGGCAACGACATGATAATGTTTCAACTGGGACCTGGGAAACTACGACGTCATTTTGATGAAGAGATGCGACGAAATAAACACAAATAGCCATGGACAGGGAAAAAATATATACACACACAATTTCCGTTTGGCTAGAGATAAAAGGAAAGGAAAAAGAAAAACCTGACGTCATCATGGGCAGATATATATCTAGTTATCTGAAGACGAAGCGCCGTGGACGTCATTAATCACCCACAGTATAAAGAGATCTGTTTCCTTGACGAAAAATCACCCCAAAGTCAAGCCTGGTCTAAGGTTATCCTTAAATACTTATAAAGAATACCCACACCGCCTCGAAATAAAAAAGGGGGGAAAATGGCGACTTGCACAAGA
Source organism: Glomeris marginata (assembly GCA_034696005.1). Classification (NCBI taxonomy): domain Eukaryota; kingdom Metazoa; phylum Arthropoda; class Diplopoda; order Glomerida; family Glomeridae; genus Glomeris; species Glomeris marginata. The sequence continues at coordinate 13,984 of JAQFZQ010000412.1, read as the reverse complement.
TCACGCGTGATGCTGCACGAATAATCAAACCGCCATTTACTGGTCACGTGGCCAATTCAATAATGCATCATGGTCTACATACATATACCCAATGTCACCAAAAAATACTTCACCTGAATTCTAAAGTGCTATTCTTTCCTATTTAATGGCAAGAAAAAATGCGATTTACCTTACCCATCCGCCCGTAACATCCGTGACTTCGCGACCAACCCTATGTCTTTTTATTTACTTATTTATGCAGTAATTTTGTTCTTTATTTATTTATATTTATTTCTCCCAATATTACAATAAAACTGCTTAGAAGACAGTCAAAAACAGGATGGGGCAGTGAAACCCCCTTTTTCTAAGGGGCTCGTGTGGTAAGAGCGTGTGTTTTGGGGGGAGCAGGTAGTGACCATCATGATCTACACACTGGGAAGTTTAGTTACTATGCAGTATTGGACCGGTGAACAACGAGGTTTCACTGTTATAAAGCGTTTTACATATATGTACTGCAACATTTCAGTGAGAACTTCTGTTCGAGAATCATAATCACAAAAAATGTAAAGAAAATGTTATTTTGTTAACTTATTGTGCGGTGTCTCACCAGAAATGCATAATTCCACCATTGGTGGTGCTGCCTGAAAACGAACACAGTCCCTATACCCTATTTCACTCCAACCTTACATACGTATGATGTAGTAGTTGTATAACAATCCACTATAAAAAGTAGTGCCTCATATTGTTTCTTTGGTAGCTCAAACTTTGCACCCTACATGGAGTTTCTTTAATTTTCACTTCTTTACAGAGGTAATAAAGTCCATTTATTACATGCAATGATGTTTCTGCAATGTTTAAGTTTTTAACCGTGGAATTACCCAGGATATTCCCTTAGTATGGGCGTGGCAATGTTACCACGCGCATCACACGCTGCGCTGTTGTATAGCGAAGAGCTCATTAGATTCACTATATTGGAGAATTTTTATTGCTTTCCTATTGATTTTACTGTAAAATAAGTTGGTTTATTCTGCATGCGATCAGTCAATCAAAATTTTATTGCAAGCTGGGTTTGAAAGAGACTATACTGGCATTGTTCGTAAGGCCACGCCCTGTCCGCCATTACCAAGCAGGTGTTTTACCACTCAATGTGGGATTCAGTTTTATAGCTAGTCAATTTCAGTTCAACCTGATATATAGTCCAGCCAATCACCGAACGTTAATATTTTTTGGCTAGTATACCTGCAACTATCAACTTGCACACAATGGGCGGGGCTTTAAAGTTTCAACCCACATATAGCGTGTCTATAGTGTTTTTTTTTTTTTTCAGGGTAAGAGCATACCATATGCCCCTCCCCTCCTCATACAACTTGTACGAGGGGAGGGGCATATGGTATGCTCTTACCCTGAAAACACTATAGTCAATCATGGATTTTATATCGGGTTGAGTTGAAATAGACTATTATACTACATATTGTAGATTCAAATATCAGAACTTAATTTATAATCATCACATTTTCTTAATATATAAACGTGCAGATTGTACAAAAATTGAAATATACTGGCAGCACAAATAGGAGGTTCCCAAAAATTAAGGTTAGTTAGCCACATTGCCATTCACTTCTTCATCCGACATTGAACACAATACTCATTTACCCTAATAAATCTTCCTTTTTTTCTAAATGTTTCTTTATTGCAGTATTTTTACGTGAACATTCACAAGGATGCTATTTGTTTCTCATTGATGAGCTACAAGATGGCACCACTGCCACGTGCTGTTGATTTATACAGGAATTCCCTCTATCGCAACCAAACAAATTCCCCACATTTTTGCAGAACACATAAATTCTTCTTGTAAGCATTTATTAAAAACAAATACGTATACTTGTCACATTGTTTGTTCTCAACGAAATTCCCTTTTATTTATTGTGAAATTTCAACTGGAATTCACCCCCAACATTTTAATCTAAACAAGAAAGTCGCTGAATACAGACTAAACAGCATAGCTTTCTTTATTTATATACTCAAAACAGAAATTCTTTCGATTTGCCATCAAAAGAATAAATACCCTCCTTATGAAACTGGTTTTCATTTTCATCTTTATTAATGAGAGAGAAAATAAGTAATATTAGGAAAGTAGATAGTTTAATTAAATAGATATTGCCTGCATTCCAAAAAACTCCAATAAGCAAACCAATATTATTTTCTTACACATACCAAGAATACTTGGGTAAGAATATAAAACTTTTGTGCGTGACACGAGCCTCAAAAAGTGCGTTTCCATGACAACATCATCTTGACAAAAATCGGAATGCTGTCTTATATCTATATAACGTGTATTGTTGGAAAAGGTAGCGAGGGAAAAAATATAATAATGAAGAATAGTGTCAGAAACCGAGGCCAAAATGTGATTTCCGTTTCGGGGAATAAAGGGGAAAAAGACTGACCGACAAGTCTGTCTTGATCAATTGTCAGTAAATTGAAAATGGCTATGAAGTTAAAAATTGTATTTCCACACCATATAACTTCACTGAAGGAAATTTTAAAAAATGAAACACTATACTAATTTAAATAATTCACCTTTAAAAAAACACATGAAATAAACAGATGTGTTTCTACATTTTTAAAAACAATTATAATTAATTTACACTTTGTAAACTTCCAAGTAATAAATTAGTAACCTGAGCTCTAGATTAAAACGAAATTACTTAATTAACATTTCATTACTTTTCTGGAGAAAAACAATGTACTGTGCATAAATTTGTTGCTATTTATTTTTTCGCACCATTTTAAAGCTGAAAGGCTTTTTATTGCTTTTCTTACCTATAAAATTTTGCAGATGTGCCCAAGCTTTTAAACATCAAACTGTTAATTGAAATTATAAGAATTCATTTCTAACTTATATTTAGCTAAATCAATTGAATATGCTGCAATATGATTAAATTATATGATTAATGTACTTTTCATTAACAAAACGTTGTACTAAATTACAATTATATTAAAATAACTGCAATACATATACTACTCCGTATTTTCCTATTATTACAAGAATAAAAAGTTAATAAGACAGTTTGTTACAACGTGAATAAGATTTTAAAACAGCAAAATATGAATGTGTAATGTTAGAAAAATGATTTCACTCAAAATACTAGCTGAATTAATTGCAATATATGCTGCAATATGTTTCATTACATTAAACTTGCCACTCATTGAAACATTTTATTAAATTACAATTTCATTAAATCAATTTAGGTATTTTTTGTATTTTATTACATAGAAATAAATTTGAAGACAGTTTGGGGCAATGTGGAAAACATTTTAAAACTGGTGTTTAAACGTCGTAAACTTCTGCTCTGTTGAATATTTAGATTATCAGGTCAAAATCCACAAAATGCAGCGAAAGTTACTAAAAGTTTGCAAATTAAACGTTGTTTTCGCTGCAAGGCACACAAAAGCGACCCCTACGATGTCGGCTTTTCATCAAAACCCATGACAATGATGCGGAAAGTAAAAGAAAAAATGATTTCAGGCTGAAAATGCGTCACTTCCGGTGGCCATTTCTGTAAGCTCGGATTAACAGAAGCAAGTTGCGTCACTACATCTTCCGGTTCCGCTCCGAATTACAGGCTTTTATCGGATCAACTGATATAACTTTTTCGCTTCACTATGCACCATTCAAATTAAAACAGTTCATGACACAGATTTGTTTACATACTGCTTAGATATACTTTCCAAATTACGTAAACTGCAAACTAATTGCAAAACCAACCCGGAAGAAGGAACCTAACTACAATTTTGCTGCATTCAAAAGAAGTCTGGGAAATCTTTTTAAAAAAATGTTAATCAATAAATGTGCAACAGCAATAAAAATTTCAAAAATGAAGACAAATTATAAAAACAGTAATACAAGTAATACAAATTACACATAAAGTTATTTTATTAGTATATAACGAGATATGTGAAAAAGTAAAATATAATTCACATGTTTTGATTTTCACCACAAAAATTAATATTTGACAATAATATTAAATCAAATAAGTATAATTTTAAAACAAACTTATACTAGTTCTGACAAATTAAAATGTAAATTTTGCAATTTTAGTGCAAATACTAAAATGAACTTTTAACAACAATATGTGTATTGTTTAACATTTAAATTTATTTTTGAAGAGTTTTAAATTATCTTTTATTTCTGCACAATATCCATTATTGGGACTTGATGTACTGTATTATAAACTTACATATACATCCCTTTTCGTGTTCAGCTTGATTTTAATACAATTTAAAACTCAATTTCCATGTAACTTTACTTAAAAGTTTCAGTGATTCTTTCATGAGTCCTTAGATATTCTATAGAGTAAAATGGGATTTAATAATAACTGTGGCAAGGATTGTTACAATTGAATGTTTGCCACCAGATGTAACCATTTGTTTGCAGATGGAACCGGAAATGACGTCATCACTTCAAGGCAACACATGCACAATCTCATTCGGTTTGGTTGACAGGTATTTTCGCTATTCAAAGTGAATATAACTTTATAATGAACTCTTGTATAACACAAAGAGTGGCGAATGATATGCTAATATTTTTCTCTTCCCTGTTTCTAACTATTTTACAGTATGTATAAAAATATCTTTGAATGAGTTTTCTAAATTAATGTCCACTACAAAGTTAAGTAGTACCTTCCTTCACAATTAACTTAGACTACATAATATTAAAAATTAGGGAAAATTTAGGAAATGCGTTATAATTACTTTCCAACTTATACTCTAAAAAATAATAACAAATTTAATAATAATTTCAATATACTATATTTAAATATAATATAGAAGGCAATTTACGAGTTATTCGCAGAAAAGTTTCTTTGTAAATTCATGGGCAGTATTCCTAAAGTATTCCTAAATAAGAATTGTTGTGCAATATGGGCCACAACAAAGAGACATTTGTAACTTGTGGCACAACAAGGAAAAGTTTCTAACTTATTTACTTTCAACTTCAAGTGTATTTATTTACAATACTAACAAAATATGTTACAGTGAGTTTGGCTAAGAAACTCAATTTCCTAACATAAACTTTACCTAACCTAATGTAACTTATTGCAAGCTCCGCCTACTTTGTCCAGGCCAGTCGTCATTGGTGAAAAGGTATCCAATTATCTAACTAAAAACACTGATTAGGTAAACTCCAGTTGAATTTATATATATTACAGTTATACTGTTATCATAAAAAAGTAATTTAACTTCATTGTTATTTTAAACCCAAATTTCTAAATAAAATATGACTATCAATTTCTAATATTCCCTTCAGTTTATAATTGTTATTTGAATAATAAAACTAATATGTCTAATAAAGCAATGTAAGAAATTGAAATGACCTATAACATATTTCAATGTTTAAATTATTTTTTCTTCTTATGTTTACTGAAATAATTATTAGGTATACTGTATCCAACAGAAGCAGTCAATATGGATAGTATATTACTGTAAATAGCAAATGGCACGTGACGTCACGAGCGGGAACTATTTTCGTCCCAACGTCATCTTTCGCGGATGTTTACATTTTAATGCAAGTCTTCTTCATCTTTTCGCCCACCATCACCATCATGCCCCATATCACTATCCCCAGGTGCCACCAGACCCGAAAAACCTAACCTAAAATAATTATTACCATATATAATTTAACCATAACATAACGTCCACGTCCATGACAGAAAGTGCAGCGCGTGACGTCACCTCAAAACAAACCCCTCCTACTTTTATCCGCATAAAAGACACCAGGGACAAAATGAAGATGCGCAGTTTATATCTCCCGGGCGACCCCTAAATAATGACGTAAACATAGCTCGTGACGTCACACAGCCGTCTGGCACGTGCCCCAATAACGATCCAGATAGCGAATGTATAGTGACATCTGGTGGCGACCGGCAAAAATTGCCATTGCCTACCCCAACCCTGATGCTATGAGACGCTTCCCTGCAGTGCATCAACTTGTTCACTTTAAACGTTAACTAAAATTAACACCTACATCAGACAAAAGTGCAAATTAGCTTAAGCTGTTTGTTACTCAGCGAACTACAAGTTTGCAATTGGAAATGGTCCATTCAGACGTATACTTTCCAAATTGGAAAATGTATGATCTTAACGATGTGTGTCAAGTTCACTTTTCAGTGACACATTTGAATCACCCTATGGTACTATAGTCAAACTCAGTCATAGTTGGCAGATGTTAAGGGATATGGGAGCCTGGTTACTTGGAAATGTATCTCTACGCCCCTTGTTCCATGTCGTGCATTAACATACACGTTCCAATGTGCAAACAGTCTGCCAACTATGACTGATTTTGAGTTTAATGGAATGGAGTGAACACCGCTCCCAAACATCAAACGTTTTATTTAAAAAATAAAGTGTTACTTATTGATTTGCCCTCGTACTATTCTCAAATTGGCAAAAGATGAAAATGAGATACTTCATTAAACAGCTTTTATTACGCGCGGCTAAATTTTCGCGATAAATTAATTTTAGATCTTTACCGGTGGCTTTATTTTCGCGGTATGCCAGTATGATTACTACAGTATCTACGTAGTACTGTAGGTGGAAAATTGAAGTTGCGCGAATATCGCAAAAATAATGCCACCTCCAAATTAACTGGCTTTTAAAGTAATACATAGCACTACCTTTTTTACTATTCTTATAAAACTAAATTGCAAAAATAACGATTCTTTCGAATAAAAAGAAGCAGTAGTGTGCGCGTGGAAAAATGGCACGAGAAATGGCACTGCGAGCAATTTAGCAATTGCACATCGCATCATGCGCTATGAAAGAAAATCGGAAAATCGATATGAATAATAAGAATAGGGACCCACATCCCCCCCCCCCCCCCCCCAGAAAAGCTGGGAGTGTAATTTGTTATTACAACAATAGATCACTGAAGACATGAATGACTTTTGTAACAATGCAACCGGTTGACATTCACCCTCAGGCTACTGATACTAATCACTAATTACCTGTCTAATTAAATTTTCCTTCGAAGCACTATAGCATTTCAATGTCAATCTACGGGCATGCAGTTCCCAATTAACATTTTTTAATTCATGCAACCAATCATTAACAACAACCTGAAGCACTCTTTTCTGCTACAGTCCTTCTCACTAAAGCAACAGAGTATGTGTGGCTTCGTTTGTTAGCAGCATCTTTTGAAATAAAGTAATCAGCCAATAGGGAGCGAGAAAACACTCCAGTGTTTTAATGAGAAAGACTGTACCTTGGACTGTACAGATGTGAAACGGTTTCGTGTAATTCTATTGGTTGGCCAAATAGTATCGTTTTGTACCAGGATGAAAATGCATTTCATTCGCTGTTCCAAGTGATGGAAGAACAGAACTTTTGGGCTCCACCTGCTCGATCTCTCACTACTGATTGGCTGAGCTGGGAACTACTTTATGAGAGGAAGGATAAGGGAGGGAGCAAATAGTCACAGCCAATCACAGGGCCGTGAACCACCTGAAGTCTGTAGCTAAACAGGGTATAGTGAAGTTTAAGCAACTGGCCTTACATGATTGCGATTGCGGGTACAACTCTGTAGGTGGCAGCACGTTAGAATGTAGGCGGGGCTTACTTAATTTTTAAAGAACACTAACTTCAGAAATGTCCCTAAATTGTAAGCACTGGTTCGGGTGGGAACCAGCACGTGCGGAAGAACGGATGCGGACACTTCGCATAAGTTATGCAAAGAGGAAGCTATTTTAATTATGTCAGTGTATTTATAGGATGTACAGGTGGCGCTAGTGTAGCATAAACGGAACAACCAATTAGGTAAGCGGAAAATAACAATATGGCAAACATAACAGATCATAAATGAGGACCTTACACTATGCATTTCTTATCCGTGTAATAGTTGTTAATACATATACTGAAACCGCATTCAAGATTGCACCATGTGGGGATATGAAAAGGGGGAAGACAAGACCTTTAGCCAATGAGGGAGGAGCTGTGACGTGTCTGGCTGTAGCTATCAGTGACCAAGAAGGACCAACCACATCATACGTGCTCCCTCATTGGTCAGTTGTCTCGTCTTCCCCCTTTCACCTCTCTCCCCCTTGGTGCAACTTTGAACGCGGTTTCAGTATAGTAATATTTATTGTCAATCAGGTATTATAGTATAGGTGGATTTAGTTACGTTGGAATTGGTTTTAGCACTGTATAATGTAATTTATGCGTAAATGGCCGGGAAAGTTTTCAGCTGAGTTAATTTTGGTGATGAGTTAATTAACTTTTCAACAAGTTCAGTTCAAAAAAGGAAGGTATTTGAGGAATTCCTTGTTTCAACTGTTGTGATACTTGATATGGTGAGTGTTTTGTGTCCTCTATCTGCAGCAATGTTTTGACCATGCTTGTTGTGCAAATAAACCTACGGTGTTCTGAGCACATCCCCTCTTGAATTGTTTAAATTTCTAGAATACCATTACCACTTTAAACTTATAAAAGTTCTATTATTCTTATATACTTTTCAATTTAATTATTTATGAACAAAAGCATTCTGCTTACAATCCATTGATATAAAATATTTCGTGGGAATTTCAATGAATTATGTAACAAAACCTATAACATATTCCATAAATTTACCAAGTCGAGCAACAAAATAATGAAACAAAATAATATATTGTCCTGCAGGTATATTAAAGAACAGCCAATATTATTGATTTTATCGATCTCGTTTGCAGCAACACAATATTGAAGTTGCTATTCAATTATTCATACGCATGTATACATACAGTACATAGATAGATATGTATAACCACTTATTAATAGTACTATTACTATATTTAATACACACTTTCTAATAATAATAATAGCTGTTTGGTAATAATATCGATAATAATTGCATTAAATTGTTTTTGGAAAAACATGAAACAATTTAGGATATATTTGAAATTATTTTATTACAGCTGGAACACGTTGTTTTCAAACATTTACATTTTTAATTTAAATGTTAGCAAAGCACTTTTTTAAACTTGATATTACATAATTTTAAAATGGTGACGAATTAGAAATGTCAAATTTAAATCCCATCATACATTTTAATATTTGTTGCTGTAGAACAAAATTTTGTTTGTTTTGAAAAATAAAATACTATACATGTTAAAAATTAAGATTTTTAAGCAATTTAGATTATTCTGTTCATTAAGAATACATTGTAATTGTTTTTACTAATTTAACGTTGTGGAAAAGTAATACGTAATACAATTTTACGAATTATATATTGGTATTGAGAAAGATAAATTATAATTTATTTTTAATAGGTAAATTCAGTACTCATTACAAATGAATTATTTCTTGATTTCATGTAACTTTGGATTATAGTACATATAGTAAATATATAAAATGTTTATAGCAACATTGGCATGAGATATTAGGTTCTTGGGCCAACTGCGATTTAATGATTAACAATTTCGCGAATTCATTTGAATATTCCACGTAGACGAAATACATATATTATTTGCATTTTCCGGTTACCACAGGCTTGCATATCGATCAAACCATATCAAACAACTACTTTTATTACTCAAACACTCTTCAGGCACCAGACATCCATTACTTTTTGTCTCAAACTTCTCAAAAAGTTTTTTTTTTCCATTTTAATATTATATTATTGTTACTGTTGAGCAATGTATTGTTAGAAAATGCTTCATACACACAAAAATAGATGTCGTGTAACCATAAATATAAAAAAGAATGTGATTACGAAAAGTTGCGAAACATCGGTTTTAATTTAAATGGAATTTATGTAAAAAAAAAACCGGCCAAATGTCCAAAAATTGGGTTTTACCTCTAAAAACTTGTTCCCAGCGGCCCAAAATGACTCTGTTTCAAGAGATTCCATCAATAAGCTGATTGTTTTCCATAAAAAGCTTGCACAAAAAGTTCCGTCCAGGAAATTGACACGCGACATTTCATCAATTTCATGGAATGTTCATTTAAAGTTTAAAAGGGCCATTGAAAAATGTCGAATGGCGCGGAGCTGAAGCGCCGTTGCAGTCACAACTGGTTTCAGGGTTTCAATTAGTCCAATAATTTTCCAATTTTCACAGGAAAAAAAAAAACAGTTTATAATAACAGCGCCTCAGTAACAGGCGTTTTGACCGATGATCCACTCTTGATATCGCATTATTTCGTCTCGACCAATAGTCATTCGCAATAACGGCGCTTCAGTAACAGGCGTTTTGTTCGATAAACTTTTTCAGTATCGCTCGTCGAAAGGCATGTAGACCCTTTAAAAGCTTGCTAACTGAAATTGATTGATGTACGTTAGCCGTGTTCAGATATTACTGTGTTAGCTTTGTTGATACTTGAATAGGTTTATATATAGTTCAAAGCGTTATATTGACTGATTTTTATATTTTGCAGACATTTTCATCTGCCAGGTAAAATGACTGGTGTTGAGGTTGCTTCACATCTGACAACTCTTTATGGCCATGTCAGTGATGTCACTTGCTTGTCATTCAGCAGTTCAATGTTGGCCACTTGTTCCAGGTACATATACACAATTATACTTCATTTTAATTCAAGTTTATCCATCCATTTTATTCCATGTTACAGTGACAAGACCATCAGACTTTGGGACATGAAAAACCCAGAAAGCAAAATTGTTGAATTGTCTTATTCACCTCTGTTGGGACACAAATATTCAATTCACTGTTGCAGCTTCTCCCCATTGGAAGATTATCTAGCTACTTGTTCAACTGATGGCAATATTTTATTATGGAATCCACATGTACGTAATATTTCATTTATAAAATTTTAAAATTAACACAATTAAAGATTCGAATTGTGTTATTTAATTGAAAGTATTGTACTATACATATGTAACAATAGTGTCTTAATTACTGTTTTTGTTTTGGGATTAAAGTCTGGTGAAAGAGTAGAAACACTCTGTCACCCATCTTCGCTCGGTGTTCGCGTATGCTGCTTTTCTCCTGATTCCAACTATTTAATTTCTGGAGGAGAAGATGATCAAGTTGTTGTGTGGGAATTGAAATGGAGAAGAATAATTCGGTATATTTATATATATTGTATACAGGAATTTTTAGTTATTTGTATATAATTTTTCTGATATTTGTTCGCAGCGTGATTAAAGCGCACGAGGCTACGGTGACAGCTTGTTGTTTTGCACCAGACAGCTGTCATTTCATAAGTGGATCTACGAACGGTGACATAAAGCTGTGGAATGTTGAAGGGAACGGTGATATTGCTATTGCCATTCACACCGAAGCGCACGATTTAGGTGTATTCGGCTGCGATTTCGCTCCAACTTCTGTTTGTGATGGTGATTAATATTTTACTGTAATAATTTAGTTACCAAGATTATAACTTACAAATTCACAATCTGCCATGATTCATGTTCAGATTCTAGACAAAGAAAGTATTTTCTTTTTGCTACTTGCGGCAACGATGACCTGGTACGGCTATGGACCGCGTCAACCGGACCCCGTCCGCACATGAAACTACAAAACGCTCTTCAAGGACACACTGGGAATGTTATGAGTTGCAAATTTTCCCCCGATGGGAAATACTTGGTTACTACATCCGGGGACAAAAGCACAATTATTTGGAATGTGGTAAAAAATATGCCGAATGTGAAGAATTTTCACGTGTGTTTTTAAGTTTATAAATTTTACAAATTGTATAATTTATGTTTATGTTTTCAGTCCACTAAGGAAATGGTCCAAAAAGTATGTGGTCATACTAGGTAAATAATTCAATAACAAACAATCTCTATGAGAATTAGTAAAAAAAAGTTATTGGCACTTAAAGTTCGACGGGGCAATTAGATTAAGAGGTTCTCCTATTTGGCAAACTTTAACATTAATATTTTTTAATAATTTCCACAGAGTATGTTGAGTTTCAGGGTACGTTACAAAACCGTGTCAGTTCAACTTTAAAGTGATAATTTATAGGTACGTGACGTGCTGTGCATTTTCTTCGGATTCGCGGTACTTCGCTACCGGCTCAAACGACAAATCGGTTATCATGTGGAAAATCTGTGACGTTCTTGATTACGGTGAGAATTAAATAATAAAGTTGCATAACACTAGTTAGAGATATAATTAAAATGATTTAAATATTTCAGGGTACAGAACTTCACCCGACCGGTTGGACATCGGTGACTACAAACAAGTTGCGGATGATGCCGACGTGCCGAACGAATTCCTCTGTCCCATCACGCATGAAGTTATGAAAGATCCAGTGATTGCATGTGGTAATTGATTAAATTAACAAGTGTTAATATGCATTTTTATTTAATTAAGGGAATAATTTGTGTTTCTTAGATGGATATACGTACGAAAGGACAGCTATATGGGGATGGCTGCAAAGTGGGAAACTTACGAGTCCTATGACAAATAAGATTTTAACTAATACTCAACTACTTCCTAATCACACACTGAAGATGTTGATTCAAAGAAATACTGTGAAGTGATGTTGCTGAGTTGTTTACATGTTTACGCTTTACTCAAATTTAACTCAATTAGATGTATACATATTTATTGTACCCATTCTTGTGCATATGCATATTTTATTATATATACTCGTTTCAAAAAAATGTACCTACAAATGAATATTGTATACGATATCTATATATTGGAATAAATATTGTAAATATGTATTGTATTCAAATAAAAATGTGTGATCATCATTGTCATGAATAATATACTAATACAATGAAACTTTGTACAAATAATGCAGTATACTCTTTTTCAATTAAGCAAAATAGTAGGCGTGTCTTCATTTGCTAACAGGCCCTTTAAAATACTTTGAAAGAGAATCTGGGATGAAATGGGAATTAAGAAAATTTCTCATACGTTGTAATAGGTTTTATTAGAGGGATTGTTTGGTAGAATAAAATAAAGAACAATTATCGGTTGATTTCAGTGTTTATTTTTCGAAATTTTGTCTGCAATCGATCGTTTTTTATTCCGATTGCTGTTTGAAAATCGCGGTTGTTTTGTGCTGACGAATCACAGAAGGGGAGAGTGACGTCATCGTTCGCTGTAACCAATAACGCTGCAGGTCCGCCATCTTACCTGACGTCGACTCGAGATGAGTGAAGAAATAAGTCGCGTCGGTCTCTGCATGCAAATGTGCCCTGCGGAAGAAATCAAACGGTTATTATGAACAAGTAATTACGTTTTTTGAATCATTATATTGTCTAATGACAATTTTTGTTTTTGGTTTCCAGACGGGAGAAACAAAACCTGATTCACCAATTCGAAAAATGTGAAGTTGTAAATCATTATAATTCGGAATCGAGGAAAAATACAATGGAAACAAATAGGTATTATTCTGATTAAAATAACTGATATTTGTTATAGGTATTTACAGTATAACAGTATAATGAAGTGCTGCTCCAATTTCTCCAACTTTAAAAAACCCACTTTTATTTAGAATAATTAATTCAACGAATTGCTAATAATTAACATTTGGTCACTGTGTTTTCAATTGAGATATTGATGTGTAATGTATATTTATATGATTTATATATAGTACATATTTTTAAATAACTTTTATTCTTGGAACATGCATCAATTTTAAATTAAGTTGATGTATTTTTATTATTATTTTAATTATTCAGAATACTAAATTGTATTTAATTTAATTAATTATCAGGTGCAAAGGCAGAGCTGACCACTCTAAAATGGTAAAAGAATTTCAAAGATCTGCGGCCGGGAAACGAATGCCAACCCGCGAAGACATTCGGCCTCCCGAAATCCTGGAAAAGACAACATTTTATCTTATAGACAAGTGTGTATTAAAGGAGATATGACACGGTTTTGTAACACCCCATGATATTCGGACAGTAGAAATAATGAACACAATTAAAACTATGAGTTCATGTCTTTTCTTTTTTTTAAATTTATTAAAAATGATTTAACAGTTTGAAGTTTGTGTGTTTTTGGGCCTGTGCAGAGAGGCTAGCAGGGAAAAAATGCTGGTATGGAGAGTTTGTTCTAGC